>JAACNH010000105.1:238867-354195 GCA_019447015.1 Hymenochirus boettgeri
TGGTGGATATATTATAGAGGTAGGTGGCCCATAGTGGATATATTATAGAGGTAGGTGGCCATGGTGGATATATTATAAAGGTAGGTGGCCCATGGTGGATATATTATAGAGGTAGGTGGCCCATGGTGGATATATTATAGAGGTAGGTGGACATGGTGGATTTATTATAGAGGTAGGTGGCCCATAGTGGATATATTATAAAGGTAGGTGGCCATGGTAGATATATTATAGAGGTAGGTGGCCCATGGTGGCTATATTCTAGAGGTAGGTGGCCCATGGTAGATATATAATAGAGGTAGGTGGCCCTTGGTGGCTATATTATAGAGGTAGGTGGCCCATGGTGGATATATTATAGAGGTAGGTGGCCAAGGTGGCTATATTATAGAGGTAGGTGGCCATGGTGGATATATTATAGAGGTAGGTGGCCATGGTGGCTATATTATAGAGGTAGGTGGCCATGGTGGATATATTATAGAGGTAGGTGGCCAATGGTAGATATATCATAGAGGTAGGTGGACATGGTGGATGTATTATAGAGGTAGGTGGCCATGGTGGATATATTATAGAGGTAGGTGGAGATGGTGGATTTATTATAGAGGTAGTTGGCCCATGGTGGATTTATTATAGAGGTAGGTGGCCATGGTGGATATATTCTAGAGGTAGGTGGCCCATGGTGGATATATTATAGAGGTAGGTGGCCATGGTGGATTTATTATAGAGGTAGGTGGCCATGGTGGATATATTATAGAGGTAGGTGGCCCATGGTGGATATATTATAGAGGTAGGTGACCATGGTGGCTATATTATAGAGGTAGGTGGCCATGATGGCTATATTATAAAGGTAGGTGGCCATGGTGGATATATTATAGAGGTAGGTGGCCATGGTGGATATATTATAGAGTTAGGTGGCCAATGGTAGATTTATTATAGAGGTAGGTGGGTACCAGGTTACTGTCCCAGCATGCACAGTGGCCGTACAAACCATAAAAAGCTGCCTCACATTTGACAGGCTGGGGGTGAGACTGCTTCCTCCTCGGCATGTCTCCCAATTTCTACCCCTTCCCCCAGACCGGTAACTTCCGGTCTGTTCGGTACTTCCGGTCCCTTGGTCTTCGTCCGTGACTAGTTCCCCCGCACGCTGAACCTCCAGTGACGTCACCATCATGGCACCACGTGACCGGCCAGGAGGAGGAGCCCAGTGTAATGGCTGCTGTACTGTACGGGGACTGGGTGTACTGGTGAGGAAAGCACTGTGTATGGGCTTGTGGGTAATATAGGGGCCCTGTACTGACAGGATGTAAATAGACTGAGGGAAGGGCCCATTAGTAAGGAATTGTGGGTATTATAGGGGCCCTGTACTGACAGGATGTAAATAGACTGAGGGAAGGGCCCATTAGTAAGGAATTGTGGGTATTATAGGGGCCCTTCCCTCAGTCTATTTACATCCTGTCAGTACAGGGTCCCTATAATACCCACAAGTACTGACAGATGAAATAACTGAGGGCAGGTCCATGTGAAGGAATTGGGGTATTATAGGGGCCCTGTACTGACAGGATAATTAGACTGAGGGAAGTGGCCATTAGTAAGGAATGTGTGGGTATTATGGGCCCTGTACTGACAGGATGTAAATAGACTGAGGGAAGGGCCCATTAGTAAGGAATTGTGGGTATTATAGGGGCCCTGTATCTGACAGGATGTAAATAGACTGAGGGAAGGGCCCATTAGTAGGAATTGTGGTATTATAGGGGCCCTGTACTGACAGGATGTAAATAGACTGAGGGAAGGGCCCTTGTAAGGAATTGGGGTAATTAGGGGCCCTGTACTGACAGGATGTAAATAGACTGAGGGAAGGCCCATTGTAAGGATTGTGGGTATTATAGGGACCCTGTACTGACAGGATGTAAATAGACTGAGGAGAAGGCCCATTAGAGAATTGTGGTATTATAGGGGCCCTGTACTGACAGAGGTAAATAGACTGAGGGAAGGGCCCATTAGTAAGGAATTGTGGGTTTATAGGGGCCCTGTACTGACAGGATGTAAATAGACTGAGGAAGGGCCCATTAGAAAAATTGGGGTATTATAGGCCCTGTACTGACAGACGATGTAAATAGACTGAGGGAAGGCCCATTAGAAGAATGTGGGTATTATAGGGGCCCTGTACTGACAGGATGTAAAATAGACTGAGGGAAGGCCCATTAGTAAGGATTGTGGGTTATATAGGGGCCCTGTACTGACAGACAATAAAATAGACTGAGGGAGGTCCATTAGTAAGGAGATGGGTATATAGGGGCCCTGTACTGACAGGATTGACTAGACTGAGGGAAGGCCCATTAGTAAGGAATTGTGGGTATTTAGGGCCCTGTACTGACACGGTGTAAATAGACTGAGGGAAGGGCCCATTAGAAGGGATTGTGGGATATATAGGGGCCCTTACTGACAGGATGTAACTAGACTGAGGGAAGTTGAATTTACACTTGGAAGGCTTAAATTTGAAGGAATATTCCTTTTATAATGTATAATGCGCCCTTACAGTGCAATATAAGGTTAAGTTACAGAGGAGTTCTCTGACCAAACAAATCACAGGCAGCAATGTCCGTTTGCACTGAGATTTGCTCGATATTTTTAAATCGGAGCATGTGCGCCAAAATGGGACACCACACAGTGCTCAAAATGGCCACCCACATTGTTTTAGCTGGCATGCACCTCTCGCCCACTAATGCTGATGCCACACTACAACACACCGAAGCGCTCACGATTTGCTGTTTTTCGTATAGAAACGGTGTGCAATCGCATGTGCATCACAAATCGCAGGATTTTTTCACGAGATTTCCATGTTATTTAAAAGCGCAAACTTGCAAAAAACGCGCTAGTGTGCTTGCCTTACGTTACAGAGGAGGATCCTGAAGCTGTATAATTGACATTAAAGGGATAATAAACAGATTTCATGTGCTGTGTAAGTACGGTACATGACATCTGAATTTATTATTCACAGGGTGATGTATTCCTACCCCCCTGTGAATAAGAACACCCGGGAACACTGCAAGACTTACCTTACCGGTGCTCCACTCATCTGTCGAGTGCCTATCTGCAAAAGATAGGCGTGGATTGGGACTGTCCTCCCATTTAACGGCCATTCCTTTTTTGGCACTAAAACGGAGTGCTACAAACATAACAAATCGGAACCGCGGTTGTTTTCACTCTGCTTAACCAATAACTCCTGGTCAGTATTCTTGCTCTTTTTTGGAGGGGAGTGTGGGGTTGGAAATTAGGTAGGAGCACTTGGAGCAGTGAAATAAGATTTTGTACAAATCCCGCCTATGTAGTTGCATGATTGTTATTAGGAAATGTCCCTCGATTCTCCTATTAGAATTCTGAGCACTTATGTATTGTATGGATATTACTGGCAATAAATATTGCACTAAAGATTTTACACTCCAATTGCAGGCACTCTTCTTTGTCAGAACTTCCACAAGGACCTAATGGGGATGTCTGAGGATGTGACTGACCCAGTGATGGGGAACAAGGATAAAACCATCTGAATGTGAGAATCCTGAATCTACACTGGAGATTATCCACCTGCTGACTGGGGAGGTGAGGGTCTGCTGTGAGTGGTGCAGGGGGTGGGGATTATTTGGAATAGTTCTACCTACTGTCCATAGTAGGATATTTTATTTCTCTTGGGGCAGTGGCTCCTATTAGCTATGGGCCCCTTCCTGTACAGAGATAATTCTTCTCCCTCCCAATCCCAGGACTACATTGTTGAAGAAGTCTGGTGATGGCATCCCACAGAGCTCACTGACTGTATGTTGGAAGGATCCTGCAGGCTCCATCCCCCAACTGTGTCCCATCCGTCTCGCTCCGTCATACAGAAGGAAAATGCCAAGAAATCCTGGACCTCATCTCCAACATCATCCACCTGCTGACTGGAGAGTGGGTGTGTCCAATCTGTGATTGGTTGAGTAACAGTGGATGATAATCCTCTCTCTGTCTGGGTGGTGACTGTAACATTGTGTGTTCAGGTTGCCATAAGGTGTGAGGATGTTTCCATCTATTTCTCCATGGAGGAGTGGGGTATTTAAGGGAAACACAAGACCCTTTACAGGGAAGTGATAAGGAGACACCGGCAGACCCACCCACTGGTTAGTAATGTTTACACATCACAAAATAAATTCCTTTTTCCCCCAAATGGGAAATGGTACAATTCTCATATTTTTTTTTAACCAGTCCTAAAGCAGCGTATGCAATATTGAAATTGGTGATGAGCGGGTGAAAACCACACTTACCTGTTTACAGCTATAACCTATGTGAAATGTGGGGTGGATAAGTGTGCTTAAGGCGGTTACAAAGCATGCAATAAGAAAAAACTAATGTGTATTTTAAGTTCCTTATTTAACTAAGGGAAGAGTAGGTTGTCTGTGACTACTGCATTTTGCATTGGTGCAGTTGACGGTGGCTCTTATGTGTATATTCACACCCCAAAATGATTTCTGTAGTGGTGACCCCCCTCCCAACCCTATCCGCATGGTTTAAATTGTAAAAAAAAAGTGCCCAGAAATGTACTTGCCAGCCTTCATTCCTGAGGCCTCAGCCTCAATGCTACTTCTGGGAACGAGTAGCATTAGGGGCTGGACCGGCAGCCGCTTCTGTGATTGGCTGAGAGATCCTAATCACAGTCGTGGCTGCCGGCTATTGAGAAAGCCCGAAGGAAGTGGTATGGTAAGTAGTTTCTGGGCGCTTTTTTTACAATTTAAACCTGGTGGTTAGGGTTGGAAGGGGGTCCCTACACTACAGAAAAAGATTATATTTTACAAAATTAACTGCACAGATGTGGGAGCTTGTGCCCATAAGATCCTTATTTAGCAACCACCAGGGTGCCATACCTAGGCCCATTATGGCCAGTTTTTAATTACACCATCTCGCCTGGCTTGTGGTAAGTGAGATTTAAAATAAGGCACTTTCATGGTGTTCCTGGATATTTTGTTAGACCTTCAAAAGAAAGACACTGTTTGTGGTGGGGAATGGCAAATCAGATGTTTGACATTACGGTTTAGCCCCAATGGAACATGTATCTTGTACTTGACTGACTTTGGTTGGACTGGAGGATTACCATTGGAACTAAATCTCTAATCTGATGTTTTGCCTGTGATTATTTGGGACTGGATACGAGCGAAGACTGTGGACCATTTCCCTATATATGCCTCTATGGAGTACTGATACCGTGCCTGTGCCTTTATGGGTTCTGCTTTAATGCATCTTTGTGTCGCCTCCTGTACGTTTCCAGCCTACAATGTCAGGTAGCCCAGATGGTTATCAGTGGGCCGTAATAAATGCTGCCTACTACTCCCCCCATATGTCTAGATATTACCAGGAAAGCTTTACCTGAATCCCGCTCTATATGGCACTGTCAATATTGTCTCTGAAGCCTGAATGTGGGTCATAGAAAGAAACCAGCAATCTCTGATCTCATGGCCAGAGTGATCAGATTGGCTTGACATCGCTAGGAACCTTTATAGTAGTACATGACAATGTTACAGACAGGGCCTGGTCTCTAAATGTGTGTAAAGCTTTCTGTTCTGTGGAATGGATCTTTCTGGAAAAGCCTGAATGACGATCCCAAAATGCAGACCAGGGAAAGTACTGGAAGTGTTACCAGTGTAATGTTCACGGTTGTAATGTTCATGTTAGTTGGTAGGGAATGAGTATCTTATATATACTATTTACTGTCTGTGTCATTAATCCTGAGCTATGCTGGTAGGGAAACATTATATTCATCCTCTCAGACCCCTGTAGTCGTAGAATTATTATGCAGAAGGCTTCTAATTGGAGAAACATATTGCATTTTATTAACCATTGCCGCCGCTACAGTGCAAACAAAAGTACACAAAATAAAACATTTTTTAAAGGGCAAGTCCAACCCTCTAATGAAATCACCACCCAAACCTTAACTGTTTGAAATCAGAAATATACGTCTAACCTAAAATCCTGCACAATGTTGCATTTTTCTAATGAAGCGAAACATCGCGTTTTGCAGTTTTGTCGGATGCCATTATTTTTTTGACTGATTAAACAATTCCTCACAGGCTAAAAAGTAGAAATTGTTACCTTAAAACTTATGTATTCTAATGCTGTATTTATTAAAAGGCAAGTGATACGAGTCTTTACGGCTGGGTACACACGTACAACTTTTCTGGCCGAGCCTTTCCTTACTAGCGACTGTATAGGTGGGATAAATCACTGTGGGTCACCGCAAAAGTCGATAGTTTGCTGCATAGAAGCCCACAATGGCTTGGTGATTTACCAACAAATTTGATCACACGTTCATCTGATCTAGGAAAAACACTGCAGATTTTTAGGCCCTGCCGACCGGAAATATTGGTTGGTTTGGACGAAAAATCTGCTGTGTGTACCCAGCCAACTAAAGAGCTATGTTGTATCGGATTTTACAGTAAGTCAGGAAGTGTTTTTTTAGCATAGAGATTTCCTATCTAATCTGAAAAGGACAACTTGTTTCTAAATAATGGTCAGCCTTAAGCCTTGTACACACGTCCAACACACACCCCCAAACGCGTTCACGGTCCCGTATCGGGCAATTATGCCACGTGTGTATGAGTCTGCTGGGCATCGTTTGGTAATCCGCCATGGCGTAGGACGGTGTTACGGAATTTAGGCACGTTTATTCCCTATACCCAACAAATCATTTTACATGTCTTTATTTTTACCAGGTATGTAACTGAAAAGATCAAAATAAACCTGATGAAGCAGATGTCTCCTTTAAGACTGGACAAAGAAATATTGGGGGGTCAGGAAAGAAGTTTTTACAAAATTTTAATTTCCCATACAGTAAAATGTTTCCTGTGTCAGCAAACACCAACTACTTGTATATCAAATTGTTTTAATGTGGCAATGAGTTCACTGACTGGGAAACATTCCGATCGTACCATTAATCCACTGGGACCAGATCCATCTACTGATACCATGGAATCCAACCTAAATACCAGCTTGTCAGCGAATATAGATCAAGTGGTATTAAAGTGGAGATGGAATCATGGGAAGGGGAACATACAGATTGTACCATTAATCCACTTACAGAACAGATAACGGGAACAGATCCATCTACTGATACCATGGGATCCAACCTAAATAACAGCTTGTCAGATAATTATATATCAAATGGTATTAAGAGGAGATGGAATCATGGGAAGGAGAATGTTCAGATTGTACCATTAATCCTTAGGACACGATACAGGAACAGATCCATCTACTGATACCATGGGATCCAACTAAAATCAGCTTGTCAGATAATTATAATTCAAATGGTTTAAAGAGGAGATGGAATCATGGAGAGGAGATGTTCAGAAAATTATATTTTATGGATGAAAGATGAGTTATTTTACAGGAAGAACATGCAAACTGCAATATTACTCCAATCCAGACAGCTCAGGGAGCAGATGCAATATTTTCTTGTTCTGTATGGTGTTATATTTCACCATCATTCATATCTGGTTCGCCATTACAAACTCACAGAACTCACAAAGAAGAGAACTATTCTCCTGCCCTGTTGTAAGAAAAATTCGGATTTATTCTCATCTTCAAAGCAATTTTGACCCACACAGGAGAAAGCCATTTTCATGTTTCTCAATGTGGAAAATGTTTGGGTTTCATAGGCCATCTTAAAGGCATTTTAGTTCACCACAGGAGAGAAACATTTACTGTTCTGTGTGTGGGAAATGTTTTGGGCTCCAAAGTCATCTTAAAGACATTTTATGACTCATCAGGAAGAAAAATCATTTCCTTGTACAATTTGAAGAGAGTCTTTTGCAGTTCCTAGCCATCTTAAAAGACATCTTATCTTAGCGCCAAAAAGAAAGGAGAGTCCCCCACTGACGGATATTGAAATAATAAATAGGGATAGTGAATGTTTTGGTACTGTGTTCCATTACTTAATCCTCTTAGGACGAGGTTAGGGCTTTAGGGGATTATGTAGCTCAGAGCTGGCCACTGCATCTAGAAGTTAGGCATCTATACTGTGAAATTGTTGTTTTTTAATTGCCTTGTACTGGGCTATTCTTCCAACTATACTTTTTTTATTTTGTGTTTGTTGTTTGTTTTATTGATCCCTATTGTCCCCTAGTTCTTGGATTTTACTGATGCATCTTATATTTCTAATGCCATTCTCCTTATCATAAGATTTACTCATGAGTTTATTTTTTGACGTACTGGAATGGGATGGTTATGTTATGTAATGAAATTCCCACTAAACCAGTGCTGGGCTGAGAGGGAGCCAAGTTGCTTGACTTTTGAAAAGTCAGATGAAAAGAGAGGAGGGTCTGTTACTAGAGTGGGGGATGATGAGCCTGACTAAACAATTACTGATTGAAGGCATGCACAATACTAATTTAACATATAGATTAATATGAGGCAAAGTCTGTTTTCCCAGTATAGTTGCCCTTTACACCGGTACTGCAAACCTTGAAAGGAGTTTTCATACTGTTTTTGTATAAAACATCTTCCTAAACAAAGGTATGTCTCTGACTGACTGGCTTCTAGCTTGTACACTGTAGACAGGTACGTTATTCGGTCGAATCTAAAATTGACCGTCATTTTTCTTCCGTAAAATTGGGTGAAATTGCTGGAATGGAATTTTCTCCTGTTTCATGTTGGAATTATTCTCCTGATCTTATGGTCTTCAGGCCGATAGGCCACATGATTAATTGTGTCATACCATAAGTGGTACTGGTTTAATTTACATTAGAAGAGCAGACGGTCTGTCTCTCTAAGGGAATATCGACCAGGATTGTCAGCATACAGCATGTGACGTGGAACTGGAGTAAATGCAGTGCTGTAAACTGTGGATTGGTTTGAGCTGATAGGACTTTGCTAGTTTGTGAAAATGTTAATTTCAAAGCTGATGAAATAAAGTTGCTTTTTGTACACTGACATTTGATTAATTTTTATACCTGTATCACATTCTCCTAGAAGCATTTGTCTTGTTTTTTCTTCAGATTTTAGCCTGAAAGTGCTGATTAGCAGCAACATATTGCTGCCTCTATATAGAGGCTTTATTTGTGAGTCAGTAAAATCTTTCACTACAACCAGGCCTGCAGTTCCTTGTACAGTGACTTGTTACACGCGTGCTGTCAGCCAACAGTAATATGGGGGGTGGGTTCTTTGTATGACCAGTCATGTTGGGCTATGACTTCATTCATTAGGTAAACAATTAACTAACCATCAGATTATCAATGATCAGACAATGAATGGTTAGAGGCTAGATTAATGGAATGTTGCCGAGCTAATTAATAAACAGCGTCTGGGAATTGGACAAACCGCTATTAATCTTTTATCCCAGTATATAATTATGAGTTACATACAATAAATATATATAACATACAGTCTATATACACTAGGTAATTTAAACTCACATATAATCATAGACAGTAGGAGTATAGACTACATATGAACACAGTGTATAAGTGCCTACAATAATAGACATCAGTGTATAGCCTACAATATAGAACATGCGAGTGTATAGTGCACTACAATATAGAACATGCAGGTATAGTGCCTACAATAGAGAACAGGCATGGTATATGGCTACAATATAGAACATGCAGTGTATAGTGCTACAATTAGAACATGCAGGTTAAGTGCCTACAATATAGAACATGCAGTTGTATAGTGCCTACTATAGAACATGCAGTGTATAGTGCCTACATAAGACATGCAGTGTATAGTGCCTACAATATAGCAATCATGTATATTTCCTACTAATATGACACTGCATGTATAGTGCCTACCATATAGAACATGTCCCTTTGTATAGTGCAACAATATAGAACATGCAATGTGTTAGTGCCTACAATATAGAACATGCAGTGTATAGTGCCTACAATATAAACATGCTTGGTATGAGCCTACCATATAGAACATAAGCAAGTGTATGAAACCTACAATTACATACTAAAAAAATATAGTGTATAGAACATACATATAATACAGAACTAAATACGCCAGAAGATACACTATATATATTATATATATATATATATATATATATATATACAATATACAGTGTTAAACATACTATAAGTCTACAGCGTTAATAAAAAAACAAGCATCTATATAGTTATAGAGTATATAACATACAATATATAGAACATACAGTGTTATAACCTACTATAAATATAGAAACACTAGCAGTTGTACCTGGCTTTGCCCGGCATACTTGTGGGTATAGTATTTGTTACATGCAGGTGTGTTTGCATTAGATGGTAGAGACAGGTGGAAAAAAGGGCCCAGTTGGTAAGTACGTCATGTATGTATAGTTATGAGTTGAGGAGGTGACAATTGCTTGAGGGAGGTATAGCATATATTTTTTTAGCAAACTTTATATCAAATTATCAGTTTTTCCAATTGGAGTGTATAACAGATGTTTGTGGTGAACTTACTCCTGAACCTGCTACATGGAATTTGCCGTTGAAGACATGTGATTGCAAATGAATATGGTGCAGCACTTGAGTGACTGACGGCGTCAGTGTCTCATGAAGCATGTGACTGTGGCTCTTGTCTTGTGTTAAGTCGGGCTTCATTCTGTTGTGCTGTCTGAACCCTGTGTGTTTTATTAGTAACATTAGTTAGCAGTATATCCCCGGTGTTTGCACTTTATCCTTGCACAAGGATCCTTTATTCGACTTATTGACCCCATTTAATAAAATTACTTTACTGGTCCAATTGAAAGTTCAATGTTCTTGTTCTATTAGTTGTCTGTGAATGTGTGGGTGTCGGTGCTCAACCCTTAAGGTTCCACAGATCGTAAAATTTTACAATCTGGTTGAAGAACTAAAGTGCCACAGATCGTAAAATTTACGATCTAGACACTTTAACTGCTGCCTGACACTTTAAGGCAGCTACGGGGCGATCGGGAAGGCAGCATTCAAGTGCCCCCTCGATCCACCATCAGTTTTGTCTAAACCTAAGTGGGGATCGGGAGATAACTTACCTTCTTTCCAGGAGCAGGAGGAGAGCAGGTCCGTGCGATAAGGGAGACCCCGGTGCATCAAAGATTTCCTGCATCACGGGGTCTTCCCTTAGGTTCCCCGGTCTGCCCCTGGTGGTTGTAGTGGAGGTACTGCACGCATCTCCGTTCAGATCACAGTGTAGTATCCGGTATAGTAAAGCTGTCAGTGTGACACTTTTCTATACTTTTTGATGATGGAGCTCAAGCTCCATCACAAATATGATTTTTTCTAATCTTGTCGTAAATGGGGAGAGATCAAATTTGGTGATCAGTTCTGACACCAAATTATTGATCTTTGCCAATGAATGAAAAATCACTCCTGGAAAATGGATTTCGGGAAGTGATTGTTCCGATCGGACTTCGAATTGGAAAACTGTGCATTTTTCATTAAATACCACTAAAAAGAGGTGTGTGTGCATGGGGCATGGGTTGTGGTGGATTTTGATTTTGGTCTTGTAATGCACTTCTCTATGGGTCCCATGTTGAGCTAGTGTGGTGGCACTCGTCTCTGTTTTGCACCGGGCATAGCCGTTATATTATTCAATACATGGAATGGAGATTACATTTAGTGGGTTTTTTTGCTTGTCAAGTGGGTTTAGGTAGGATTTCAAACCTTTGAATCATCGTGTTTTATTTTTCACAAATCTAAAACACAATCTATGGATTACTTGTGTCTGGAAATCTTCTGATTTATTATGAAAGCTTGGCACCGACGTAAGCGAGGTGTGTAGATTCCAAAAAATATAAAGTGTTGGGTTGGGGTCTTCCAGTTGGGACTGTTCCTTGAAAAGTGGTTGGCTGCTCATTTACACAGCACTTTTGATTTTTTCTTGTATTGGCACTGTGCATGGGTCCCATTTGAGCTAGTTGGTGGGCCATTTCTCTGTATGCAACCACGCATGAGGATACCATTTTTCAGGACATTGGGGAGATTGACCTTTAGTGCGTTATTTTTACTGCCAAGTGGGTTTATGTGGTTCAAACCTTTCAACTCAATCTTTATTAATTTTTTGACACTCTCCTAAAAACACAGAGTTCTGGATTACTGTCTGGAATTCTTCATGGATGTATACAAACTTGAGCAAACCGTATGTAGGCTGGAAGGTTGTCTAAATTACTTTGTACTTAAACAAAAATATATATTATGTGCGGGACATATTTCGTACATTTCGGGGGCTGTTGTCCTTGTGAAAAAGTTGTAAGGCTTTCACATTAACCAAGCACTTGTAAGCATAGTGCATGCTTCACAATTTGGAGCACAGAACTGCGCCCACCAAACACCATTGGTGGGTCTCATAAGGGCATTGCATTGCATGATTGCCATAGTCGGAGGTGTGTAGATTCCACAGAATATAGTTTGGGGGTATTTCTAATATGGAGGGGTGTTTAGTCTGAAAATCTGAAAAAAAGTGGCTGTAAAGGGGCCACTGTGAATTTGGCTCAACTTGGTGTGGCTACGTCATTAACGTACGTATCGTGTAAAACCATGCATTTGGCATTTAAATCCGTTTGATTCAGGACATTTGGCAGATTGATATTTGGTATCTTTTTGTGTACTTTACCTTTGTTTTTCATGGGTATAGATCTTCTACCTTCAAAAAAGTGATCAGTTTATGTTCATTTTTGATCAGAAAAGTGTGAAATTGCCACCCCCCCCCCTGAAAGAAGAACTGCACCCACACCCATTGATGGTATGAATGAGAAAACTCACAGTGTTACAATGCTGATTCACTGATGTATAGTTTTGGTGTGGGGTATTTCTGAGTATATGGGCTTGTACGGCTACGTTATTGGAATGAAAAACGTCAGACTGTTCAACATTCGGAGGCTGGCTACAATAATTTTTCTTCGTTTCTGAGCGCATGCATGCTTGTCCCACTGTTGTGCTATTCGCTTCCACGTGCGCATGTGTACCCACATACGGATACCGTTTGATGTCAGGATCATTTGGGGGAGTGATTATTTATAACTTGTTTTTTTTACAATTCCTGGATTTTGGCATATTTCATACCTTTGAAAGTTGATTTGTTTTATTTTTTCAAAAATCTGTTACCAAAAGGTGGAAAATCTACAAAGAACTGTGCCCACAGCTCATGATCGGTATGAATGAACAACTACAAGTTACGCAATATAGCTGAAGGTGTCGTTGACATGTATCAGGTGAATATATAGTTTGGGTGGGTGAAGAAAACTGTCTAAATGTCAGGGTGTATGAATATGTTTTCTGGTTTTTGAGGTTCGCATCGGTGCATGTGCTCATCTCACAGGTGGCTTTTTCGCTTCCACTCCGCGTGTGTAAACACACATATGGCAACGTTGATTCATGACATTGGGTGTATTGATATTTGGTACTTTTTTTTATACCATCATGAGGTTTTACCTGATTTCTACCTTTGAACTTGTTTTTTACTTCATGTTTCAGACATAGTGAGAATTCTGCGAAGACTACGCCACACCACACCATTGAGGGTCTGAAGAAACTAAACTCTGTGTACATAGACTAGGTGTTAAGTTTCAGAAATATATTTGGTTTGGGTGTATTCTAGTTACGGGGTTAGGTTCAGTGGGAACAAAACTGCTAGCTTGTTCAATTGACAGTCGTATTGGCTGATAATTTTTGCTGTTATTGACAAGTCGTGACATTGTCTCACTTTGTGCCTTTCGCGCTTCCATCTGCCGCAGGTGTAACCACACATAGGCATACCGTTTGATTCAGGACATCTGGGAGATTGATATTTAGTAACTTTTTTTCACCTTCCATGAGGTTTTGCCATGATTATTTCCTTTTTGAATGTGTTTGGATATTATTTTTTGAAAATCTGGTAGAAGTGCGAACTTCTATGAAGGGGATATTTTTGTTTTTGAGCCATCGTGCATTGTCTCATTCGTGCGTCTTTTCGCTTCCATACTGGCGCGGTATGTCGTAACCACACATATGGCAAGCGCGTTTGATTTCAGGCATTGAGGAGATTCGATATTAGGTAACGTTTTTTTTACATCCTAGGTTTTGGCATCGTATTTCCTATCCTTTGATGTTGTTTTTTCAGAAAAGGTGCAAGATCTAAGAACTGGACCCCAAAACACCATTTATGGTATGAATGAGCTAAACTCACACCGATACATAGCTGAAGTTTGTTGATTCAGTATCTATGTTTGTGGTGGGGTTATCTGGAGTTACAGGGTTTTGTGGAAAAAACTGCAGGACTGTTCAAATTGAGTGTGGCTAATATATGGGTAGGCTTATTCTGAGCACCGGTTGCATTGTCTTCGTGGCTTGTTGCGACGTCCACGTCTGAGTGTCAACCATGCATATGGCACTACCGTTTGATTCAGGACATTTGGGGTATTGAATATTTGTGTAAACTTTCCATGGAGGTTGTGACATGATTTTTACTTTGTGGTGAATGGTTGTTTGATATTAATGTTTTTTGAAAATTGGTAAAAGTGTTAAGGTCTATGAAGACTCGCCCACACCATGGATGGATGAATGAACGACGTATACTCGTTACTCGCTGCAGGTGTGTAGCAAGTTTCCGAATTATTAGTTTTGTGGGGGGTATTTCTGAGTTGGGGGGGGTGTTTTGTGAAGAAAGCTAGCAAGACTGTTTACAATCAAAACTGGCTACTAACTTTCTGTTGTGCTGCTACTGACATTTGGCCATTGGTCCGCGCTGGGTAAGTTGGTTATCCATTCCTATTGTTACACCCATGAATGTGTGCATACCGGGGGGGGGGTTTTATAGTCGGAGAGGGGTTAGGCTTCATCTTTGGAGATGCGTATTGAACTTTCCTTCACATAATAATGATTTTGGGCGAAATTCGCATTTGAACTTTGGTCTCTGAGATTTTACAGTTGAGGAAAATAGAAATGTGAGAAATAGCTATCAATGTGGAACAAAAACAAAACGAAGAGCTTGCGATCCGGAGGACGATCTGCCATTGGTTTGTAATCGAACCTTAGCCTCAATATCTTGTGGGGTGGTTATAAAACTACTCAACTTTAGGGGTTATTTTATTATTATTTGGTAAATATTCAATGTACGGGTCAGTAGTGGTTTATACATATCATCTCACTGTGGGGTTTAGAGTAAATTGGTAGAATATTCTATGGTTAAACAAATGTCAAGTAGTGGTTCCACATTACCTCTCACTTCGGGATTATAGTTAATTTTGGTATATATTCTATGCATAACTGTCAGTAGTTTAAGCATTACAATCCAACTGGTGGGGATATTATAGTTAATTTTTAGATATTCGACGTAACTGTCAGTAGTGGGTTATACATTCACCATCTCACTTGTGGGAATATTATAGAATGAATTTGGTAGATTCGTACGTTAAGCTGTCAGTAGTGTTATACATTCAATCTCAGCTTGTGGGTATTTTAAGTTATTTGGTATAGAGGCTACTAACTGTCAGTATGGTTTATGACATTACAATCTCACCTTTGGGGGAAAGTTATAGTTAATTTGGTAGATATTCTGACTTACTGCTGCATAGTGGTTTATACATTACAATCTCACTGTGGGGATTTATTTAAATTTGGAAGATATTCTATGTTAACTGTCTTGGTTCCCATTCCAATCTCACTTGTGGGGATATTAGTAGTTAATTGGACGATCTTCTATGTTAACTGTCAGTGGTTATACATTACGCATCTCACTTTGTGGGGTTTATAAGTTAATTTGGTAGATATCTTGTTGAGCTGTCAGGTAGTAGGTTATACTTACAATCTACTTGTGGAATTATGAGTTATTTGGTAGTTCTATGATAACTGTCAGTTAAGTGGTTATACATGACAATCTCACCTTGTGGGATATTAGTGTTTTTAGTTAATTTGGTAGATATTCTATGATAACTTTTCATAGTTGTTATACAATTCGCAATGCCTCACTGTGGGGATATGATAGTAATGTTAGGGTAGATATATCTATGTTAACTGTCGAGTAGTGGTGTATAACATTACATCTCACTTGTGGGGAGAGTATTTAAGTTGGTAGATATGCTTATGTTAACTGTCCATGAGTGGTTAATACATTACAATCTCCTTGTGGGAATATTCTAAGTTAATTTAGGAATAGATATTCACGATAACTGTCAGTATGGTTATCATGAGAATGCTCACGTTGTGGGAGATTTTGTTATTTGGAGCGTTTCTTGTTAACTCTAGTGGTTATAACAATACAACATCTCACTGTGGGATATTCATATTTCGTTGGTAGATTTCTATGATACGTGTCCTGTCAGTTCGTGGTTATACATTACAATCTCACTTGTGGGATATTTAAAGTTATTTGGTGATATTCTATGTTTACTGTCAAGTATGTGTGTCGTAGACATTCAATCTCACTTGTGGGGATACTTATATGTTCATTGGTAGATCTTCTATTAATACTGTCAGTCAGTGGTTATACTTACAATCCCTCCCTATGTGGTGATTTAATATATTATTTTAGATTTCTCTGATAACGTCAGTAGTGGTTATACATTACCATCTCACTTGTGGGGGATATATAGTTAAATTTGAGGTAACATCTTCAATGTCACTGTCCGTCGTGGTTTATTAAATCTCACTTGTGGGGGGGGATATTCTTACTTAATATTGGTAGAGGTAATTCTAACGATAACTGTCAAGAGATGGTTTATACCATTCAATCCATCTCACTTGTGGGGATCGTTATAGTTATTTGGGAGAATATTCTAACGTAACTGTCGTTAGTGGTTATCATTACAACTCATTGTGGGATATTAATGTTATTTGGAAGATATTCGAGTTAACTGTCAGTGGTTATACATTACGTCTCACTTGTGGGATATTAATAGTTAGGGTGGAGATATTCTATGTTATGTCATGTTTCATGACACTTCACTTGTGGGATAGTATCGTATAATTTGGTAGATATTCTATGATAACTGTCATAGTGGTAATACATTACCAATCTCACTTTGGGGATAGTATACAATTTATTTGGTACGATATTCTTATGATCCACTGTCAGTATGGTGGTGTATCATTACATCTCGCTTGGGGGAAGTTTAGTTATTTGTGATATTCTACGTACTGTCAGTAGTGGTTTAACCCCCCCAATTTTCAACCTCTCACTGTGGGGATCTTATAAGTTAATTTTGTAGATCTTCTATGATAACTGTCCCGTAGCTTGTTTACAAATTACAATCTCACTTGTGGGGATAGTATAGTTAATTTGGTGTAGATATTCTATGATAACTGTTGCAAGTAGTGTTATCAGACAATCTCACTTGTGGGATATTATAGATTAATTTGTCACTCTTCAATGTGTAACTGTCAGTAGGTGTTATAGCATTACAATCCCCTCACTTGTGGGAGATATTTTAGTTAATTTTGGTAGATATGCTATTTATAACTGTCAGTAGTGTGGTGTGTTATGCGGTTAACAATCTCAATCTTGTGGGGCTAATTGAGTTCATTAATGGTAGATAGTCTATGATAACTGTCAGATATGTTATACATTCAAATCTCACTTGTGGTGATATTAATAGGTTAATTTGGGTAGATCTTCTCATGATACTGTCATAGTGGTTCTAGCATTACATCTCACTGTGGGGATATGTTAAATTTGGTAGAGATTATCTATGGAAATACACCTGTTCGTCTATGGGGTTATCGCTTACAAGCTCACTGATGGTGATATATATAGTTACTTGGTAGATGATTCTATGGTAACTGCAGTAGTGTTATACATCAATCTCGAACGTTGTGGGGTATATTATCAGTTAATTTGGGGCATAATTCTATGTTAACGGTGCAAGTAGTGGTTATACTTACACTCTCACTTGTGTGATTATTATAGTTAATTAGGTAGATATTCTATGATTACTGGGCATATGGTTTACGTACAATCTCACTTAGGGGGTGTATTATAAGTTAATTTGGTAGATATGCTAATAGAACTGTCAGTAGTGTTTTACTAACAATACAATCTCACTTGTGGATATGATAAGTTTATTTGTTAGATATTCTATGGTTTACTGTCAGTAGTGGTTATACATTTATTTGGTGTCAATTCTAGGAGGTGCAGTTTAGTTTTTGGGCGGGGTCTCCTGACAGAAACCGTCGGGTACCATCACCATATATCTGGTCTCGTTGTACTCGGAGTATCGTGAGCTTTAGAAACGTAAGATTTTTGTGGTAACCTTAAGATTACTATCAGTAAATGGGGAAAATACATAGATACTTGCAAATTTTAACATTTTTTCCCATTTTTTGTGACCCATCATTCCATAAAGATTTCAGAAAGTTCAAAATTCTGTTACCCATGTAAGTACCCTGTGTGCGGAAAAACAATGTATAATATTCCTGTGATTTTCTGCAGAAGGTTTCCCTACTGTGAATAGTCTAAAGCGATTAAGGACAAATCCTGAAATCCGCTGGCAAGCAAAAAAAGTAAATACAATTCGCTGGCACTGAAGGGTTAAAGGTTAATGATCTTTGGTACATTGATAGGAATGCTCTCCTGAGAATTTTTGCATTTATTGTCAGTGTTTATTTTGGCATCGTTTTGAGATATGTACATTTTTGTGTGTGATATGTAATCAGCATCCAGGTCCCTGCACGTTCCAGCTTCCTTCTCTGAAACCATGTCATGATACTGTCCCAATCATTCCCTGTGTCTCCTCCTCCCTAGCAGCCCCCCTCCTCGGCTCTTGGCCAGCCCCCGCCCCTACCCCCTCATGACGGAAGGGCCCATTAGTAAGAAATTGTGGGTATTATAGGGGCCCTGTACTGACAGGATGTAAATAGACTGAGGGAAGGGCCCATTAGTAAGGGATTGTGGGTATTATAGGGGCCCTGTACTGACAGGATGTAACTAGACTGAGGGAAGGGCCCATTAGTAAGGAATTGTGGGTATTATAGGGGCCCTGTACTGACAGGATGTAAATAGACTGAGGGAAGGGCTGTATTATAGGGCCCTGTAACGGACAGATAAATAGACTGAGGGAAGGGCCCATTTAGGAGATTGTGGGTATATAGGGGCCCTGTACTGACAGGATGTAAATAGACTGAGGGAAGGCCCATTAGTAAGGAATTGTGGGTATTATAGGGGCCCTGTACGGACGATGTAAATAGACGAGGGAAGGGCCCATTAGTAAGGAATTGTGGTATTATGGGCCCTGTACTGACAGGATGTAAATAGACTAGGGAAGGGCCCATAGTAAGAGGATTGTGGGTAATAGGGGCCCTGTACTGACAGGATGTAAATAGACGGGGAAGGGCCCATTAGTAAGGATTGTGGGTATTATGGGCCCTGTACTGACAGGATGTAAATACTGAGGGAAGGCCATTATAAGGAATTGTGTGTATTATAGGGCCCTGTGAAATGACAGGGATTTTTACCTTTTTGAATGTTGTTTGATATTAATTTTTTTGAAAATTTGGTAAAAGTGTAAAGGTCTATGAAGAACTGCGCCCACACCATTGATGGTATGAATGAACGAGTTACATCGTTACATAGCTGAAGGTGTGTAGATTTCAGGAATATATAGTTTGTGGGGGGTATTTCTGAGTTGGGGGGGGTGTTTTGTGGAAAAACTGCAGACTGTTCAAATACAAAACTGGCTAATTTCTTTTTGCTGCTACTGACATTTGGCATTGGTCCCGCTCTGGGTAAGTTGGTAGCCATGTCTATGGGTACACCCATGAATGTGGCATACCGTTTTATTCGGGAGGGGTTAGGCTTTCATATTTGAGATGCGATTGAACTTTTATTCGGGAGGGGTTAGGCTTTCATATTTGAGATGCGATTGAACTTTCCTTCACAGTTTTTTTGGCTGAAATTCGCATTTGACTTTGTCTCTGATTTTACAGTTGAGGAAAAATAGGATGTGTGAAAATAACTTACAATTGGACGAAGAGCTGCGTCCGGGAATCTGCATTTTTATCGAAACTTACCTCATAATATCTTGTGGGTGTGTAGTTTATAAAAATATCTCACTTGTGGGGATATTTTAGTTAATTTGGTAAATATTCAATGTTAACTGTCAGTAGTGGTTATACATTACAATCTCACTTGTTGGGTCTTAGAGTTAGTTGGTAGATATTCTATGTTAACTTAGTAGTGGTTATACATTACAATCTCACTTGTGGGGATATTTTAGTTAATTTGGTAGATATTCTATGATAACTGTCAGTAGTGGTTATACATTACAATCTCACTTGTGGGGATATTATAGTTAATTTGGAAGATATTCTATGATAACTGTCAGTAGTGGTTATACATTACAATCTCATGGTCCATGGTATATTTTAGAGGTAGGTGGCCCATGGCAGATATATTTTATAGGTAGTTGGTCCATGGCAGATATATTATAGAGGCAGATGGTAGATATATAGGTAGGTGGTTCATGATATATTTTAGAGATAGGTGGCCCATGGCAGATATATTACAGAGGTATGCTTGTGAAGGTTCTCATTCATCCAGGTCATGGTATATCTGTTGTATTCAATTAGATCAACTGGACTTGAAATGTAGTTCTTGAAGACGTTTCGCTAGTCATCCGACTGGCTTTCTCAATTCAGAATGACTTGTACAAGAATCTGTGGCAATTATGTACCCCAAAAGAAGTAGAAGGAAAGAAAAGAACACGAATACCAACAGTGAAGGGAAAAAAGCCAAGACAAGAGGAAAAACATGGTCATCCCAGTATGTAGCAGGGGTCTCCGAGAAATAAGAAGAATTTTCAAAAACTCGTATCCCTGTTCTGCTTTAAACCGAACAACACACTGAGGCAGCAATTGGTACATCCGAAAGACCCAATACCAAAACACAAGAAAAGCGACATCATATATGCAGTGCAGTGCAGTGAAGAATGCTCTGATTTGTATGTGGGGGAGACCAAACAGCAACTGCATCAACGTATGGCCCAGCACAGAAGAGCCAATTCCTCGGGTCAGGACTCAGCCGTGTATCTGCATCTTAAGGATAAAGGACATACCTTTGAAGATTGTAATGTTAATATACTGGCGAAGGAACGTGACTGGTTCAAGAGAGGTGTTAAGGAGGCCATTTATGTGAAAATAAAGAAACCAAGCCTAAATAGAGGTGGGGGGGTTCGACACCAACTGTCTGCCATGTACAATGCTGTTTTAACACCTTACTCTGGGCGTTCCTATAACACCTCTTAGCCACTATCTAATCACACCCTTAACACCTGGCTGTGATATGCTAATTGGGATTTTCCAGGGTACATAATTGCCACAGATTCTTGTACAAGTCATTCTGAATTGAGAAAGCCAGTCGGATGACTAGCGAAACGTCTTCAAGAACTACATTTCAAGTCCAGTTGATCTAATTGAATACAACAGATATTACAGAGGTAGGTGGCCCACGGCAGATATATTATATAGGTAGGTGGTCCATGGCAGATATATTATATAGCTAGGTGGCCCATGGTAGATATATAGGTAGGTGGTCCATGGTATATTATACAGTTTCTGATAAAAGTCTTGTCACCTGTGTATTTTGCAGTAACTCCTGCTATTAACCTGATTTTTAATTGATCAATTGGTGAAATATCTCATATGAAAAGCTAAAGCCCCCCAAATAATATTAAATGTACTGGTAAAAAATAGTTTCACTGAAAAAAGATTTATCATTTAATCAAGACAGAAAGGTCAAAAAAAAAAGTGTCGTCGCCTATACAGAAAATGATCTACTTTACAGCCAATCCAAAGATATGTCAGCAAATTAAGTAGTGGTGCTGTGAGATCCAAATTTAATATCTTGTATGACTTCCATGAGCTTGAAGGACAACATCCATGCGGTTTGGCAGGGATTCAAACAATTTATTGATGAAATCATCAGGAATAGCCAAGAAAACAGTCCTGCATGTCTCCCAGAGTTCATCAATATTCCTTGGTTTCGTCTTCCATGCTTCCTCTTTTATCCTACCCCACATATGCTCAATGATGTTCATGTCAGGTGACTGGGCTGGCCAATCCTGGAGAATCTTGATCTTCTTCACCTTAAGGAACTTTGATGTGGAGATGGAAGTATGTGATGGAGAACCATCCTGCTGCAGAATTTGGCCTTTTTATGGTTGGGAATATATGAGGTAGGTAAGATTTCTTGGTATTTTACACTATTGATGTTGCCTTCCACCCTGCAGATCCCTCGCACACCCCCATACTATAACCCCAGACCATGATTTTGCCTCCACCAAACTGTTTTCTGGGTAAATCTCGGCTCCATGCGGGTTCCAGTTGGTCTCCTGCAATATTTGCAGCGACTGTGGTGTAATTCAACAGAAGATCCATCTGAATAATCCACCTTTTGCCACTTTTCCAGTGTCCATCCTTTTAGCAGGCTGTGGGACTTGGCAAATGGCACATGGATTTCCAATGGTCTTTAGTTTAGTGCTGGTTTATGGGCACTGATTGGACCATGGAGGCCATTTCCAGACAGAATCCAACGAACTGTTCTGGTTGACACAGGGATTTCAGGTGACCAGGTCCCCTGGAGCTCTGCCGCAGTTGATAATGGGCTTGCCTTGGATTTTCCAGCCAACAAACGGTCCTCTGGAGCAGTTGTCTTGTGGGGTCTGCCTGACCTGGGCTGGTCAAAAACTTCTCCAGTCTCTTCAAATCTTCTTTATCCTCTGAACTTGACGCTGAGAGACATTGAAGGTGCCACATCAGCAGTGGATTTGGTCTTCAGACTCTTGATAATTAACACTTTAGTCTCAGGGTGAATCTTAGACATGTTTGCAGAGGTCTATGTGCAGTTGATGTGAAGGTCTAGTGTACTGGGGGTCTTTTTATACACACCTGACACCTAATTGATCCATTATTAGTCACAGGTGAAGCCCATATGACAAGGCGACATCACTTATGTCTTTGTAACAATTGACCCAATGGGCTTTACCAAGCTGTGAATATTAGAATACTTTATGTTAGTTTTGTTTTGCATTGAAACATTATTACAAAAGCTGTTTGGGGTAAAATGAACCATTTCCTGAAACAAAATCTGCATTAGAATTATTGTTAAGCGGCACTTCAGGTCTATTTGTACCCAAGCCACAAGACTTTTGTCAGAAACTGTAGAGGTAGGTGGCCCATGGTAGATATATTATAGATATAGGATAGTGGCCATGGTGGATAAATTATAGATATAGGATAGTGGCCATGGTGGATAAATTATAGAGGTAAGTAGCCCATGGTGGATATATTATAGATATAGGATAGTGGCCATGGTGGATAAATTATAGAGGTAAGAGCCATGGTGGATATATTATAGAGGTAGGGGGCATAGTGGATATATTATAAAGGTAGGTGGCCATGGTGGATATATTATAAAGGTAGAGTGGCCCATGGTGGATATATTCTAGAGGTAAGTAGCCCATGGTGGGAATTATTATAGAGGTAGGTGGCCATAGTGGATATATTATAAAGGTAGGTGGCCATGGTGGTGTATATTATAAAGGTAGGTGGCCCAGGTGGATATATTATAGAGGTAGGTGGCCCATGGTGGATATATTATAGAGGTAGGTGGCTAGTGGATTATTATAGAGGTAGGTGGCCAGGTGGATATATTTAAAGGTAGGTGGCCATGGTGGATATATTATAGAGGTAGGTGGCCCATGGTGGATATATTATAGAGGTAGGTGGACATGGTGGATTTATTATAGAGGTAGGTGGCCCATAGTGGTATATTATAAAGGTAGGTGGCCATGGTAGATATATTAGAGGTAGTGGCCAGATGCTATATTCTAGAGGTAGGTGGCCATGGTAGATATATATTAGGGTAGGTGGCCCATGTGGTGGGGGGTGCTATATTATAGAGGTAGGTGGCCCATGGTGGATTAATTATAGGTAGGTGGCCAAGGTGGCTATATTATAGAGGTAGGGGTGGCCATGGTGGATATATTATAGAGGTAGGTGGCCAATGGTAGATATATCATAGAGGTAGGTGGCCATGGTGGATATATTATAGAGGTAGGTGGCCAATGGTAAATATATCATAGAGGTAGGTGGACATGGTGGATGTATTATAGAGGTAGTGGCCATGGTGGATATATTATAGAGGTAGGTGGAATGGCGTTTTTAGAGGTAGGTGGCCCGGTGGGATTATTATAGAGGTAGGTGGCCATGGTGGATATATTCTAGAGGTAGGTGGCCATGGTGGGATATATATAGAGGTAGGTGGCCCATGGTGCGTATATTAGAGGTAGGTGGCCATGGTGGTAATTATAGAGGTAGGTGGCCATGGTGGATATATTATAGAGGTAGGTGTGCCATGGGGGGATATATTATAGAGGTAGGTGGCCATGGTGGATTATTATAGAGGTAGGTGGCCATGGTGGATATATTATAGAGGTAGGTGGCCCATGGTGGATATATTTAGAGGTAGGTGGCCATGGTGGCTATATTATAGAGTAGGTGGCCATGGGTAATATAGAGGTAGGTGGCCATGGTGGATATATTATAGGGTAGGTGGCCATGGTGGATATATTATAGAGGTAGGTGGCCATGGTGGATATATTATAGAGGTAGGTGGCCATGGTGGCTATATTATAGAGGTAGGTGGCCCTGGTGGGCTATATTAGAGAGTAGGTGGCCATGGTGGCTATATTATAGAGGTAGGTGCCATGGTGGCTATATTATAGAGGGTAGGTGGCCATGGTGGCTATATTATAGAGGTAGGTGGCCATGGTGGCTATATATAGAGGTAGGTGGCCATGGTGGCTATATTATAGAGGTAGGTGGCCATGGGGGCTATTTATGAGGTAGGTGCCATGGTGGCTATATTTAGAGGTAGGTGGCCATGGTGGATATATATAGAGGTAGGTGGCCATGGTGGATATATTATAGAGCTAGGTGGCCAATGGTAGATTATTATAGAGGTAGTGGGTACCAGGTACTGTCCCAGCATGCACAGTGGCCGTACAAACCATAAAAAGCTGCCTCACATTTGACAGGCTGGGGGGTGAGACTGCTTCCTCCTCGGCATGTCCCCAATTTCTACCCCTTCCCCAGACGGAACTTCGGTCTGTTCGGTACTTCCGGTCCCTTGGTCTTCGTCCGTGACTAGTTCCCCCGCCACGCTGAACCTCCAGTGACGTCACATCATGGCACCACGTGACCGGCCAGGGAGGAGGGAGCCCAGTGTAATGGCTGCTGTACTGTACGGGGACTGGGTGTACTGGTGAGGAAAGCACGGATGTGGATGGGTTGTGGGTAATATAGGGGCCCTGTACTGACAGGATTTAAATAGACTGAGGGAAGGGCCATTAGTAAGGAATTGTGGGTATTATAGGGGCCCTGTACTGACAGGATGTAAATAGACTGAGGGAAGGTCCCATTAGTAAGGAATTGTGGGTATTATAGGGACCCTGTACTGACAGGATGTAAATAGACTGAGGGAAGGGCCCATTAGAAAGGAATTGTGGGTATTATAGGGGCCCTGTACTGACAGGATTGTAAATAGACTGAGGGAAAGGCCATTAGAAAGGAATTGGGTAATATAGGGGCCCTGTACTGACAGGATGTAAATAGACTGAGGGAAGGCCCACCAGTAGAGGAATTGTGGGTATTATAGGGACCCTGTACTGACAGGATGTAAATAGACTGAGGGAAGGCCCATTAGAAAGGAATTGTGGGTAATATAGGGGCCCTGTACTGACAGGATGTAAATAGACTGAGGGAAGGGCCCATTAGTAAGGAATTGTGGAGTTTATAGGGGCCCTGTACTGACAGGATGTAAATAGACTGGGGGGAAGGGCCCATTAGAAAGGAATTGTGGGTATTATAGGGGCCTGTACTGACAGGTGTAAATAGACTGAGGGAAGGTCCCATTAGTAAGGAATTGTGGGTAATATGAGGGGCCCTGTACTGACAGGATGTAAATAGATGAGGAAGGTCCCATTAGTAAGGAATTGTGGGTATTATAGGGGCCCTGTACTGACACAGGATTGTAAATAGATGAGGGAAGGTCCCATTAGTAAGGAATTGTGGGTAATATAGGGGCCCTGTACTGACAGGATGTAAATAGACTGAGGGAAGGTCCCATTAGTAAGGAATTGTGGGTATTATAGGGGCCCTGTACTGACACAGGATGTAAATAGACTGAGGGAAGGGCCCATTAGAAAGGAATTGTGGGTAATATAGGGGCCCTGTACTGACAGGATGTAACTAGACTGAGGGAAGTTGAAATTTACACTTGGAAGGCTTAAATTTGAAGGAATATTCCTTTTATAATGTATAATGCGCCCCTTACAGTGCAATATAAGGTTAAGTACAGAGGAGTTCTCTGACCAAACAAATCACAGCAGCAGCAATGTCGTTTGCCATGAGATTTGCTCGATATTTTTAAATCGGAGCATGTGCCGCCCAAATGAGGACACCACACAGTGCTCAAAATGGCCACCCACATTGTTTTAAGTGGCATGCACCTCTGCCCACTAATGTGAGCCACACTACAACACACCGAAGCACGCTCACGATTTTGCTGTTTTTCGTATAGAAACAGATGTGCAATCGCATGGCATCACAAATCGCAGGATTTTTTTCACGAGATTTCCATGTTATTTAAAAGCGCAACTTGCAAAAAACGCGCTAGTGTGGCCTTAGCCCTTACTGTTACAGAGGAGGATCCTGAAGCTGTATAATTGACATTAAAGGATAATAAACAGATTTCATGTGCTGTGTAAGTACGGTACATGACATCTGAATTTATTATTCACAGGGTGATGTATTCCTACCCCCTGTGAATAAGAACACCCAGGGAACACTGCCAAGACTTACCTTACCGGTGCTCCACTCATCTGTCCGAGTGCCTATCTGCAAAAAGATAGGCGTGTCGATGGGACTGTCCTCCATTTAAAGGCCATTCCTTTTTTTGGCACTAAAACGGAGACTGCACAAACAAACAATCGGAACCGCGGTTGTTTTCACCTGCTTAACCCAATAACTCCTGGTCAGTATTCTTTGCTCTTTTTTTGGAGGGGAGTGTGGGGTTTGGAAAGTTAGGTAGGAGCACTTGGAGCAGTGAAAATAAGATTTTGTACAAATCCCGCCTATGTAGTGCATGATTGTATTAGGAAATGTCCCTCTGATTCTCCTATTAGAATCTGAGCACATATGTATTGTCTGGATATTACTGGCAATAAATATTGCACTAAAGATTTTACACTCCCAATTGCAGGCATCTTCTATGTCAGTAACTTCCACAAGGACCTAATGGGGATGTCTGAGGATGTTGACTGACCCAGTGATGGGGAACAAGGATAAAAACCATCTGAATGTGAGAATCCGAATCACCTGGAGATTATCCACCTGCTGACTGGGAGGTGAGGGTCTCTGTGAGTGGTGCAGGGGGGTGGGGATTATTTGGAATAGTTCTACCCTACTGTCCATATGTTGATATTTTATTTCTCTTGGGGCAGTGGCTCCTATTAGCTATGGGCCCCTTCCTGGTACAGAGATAATTCTCTCTCCCTCCCAATCCCCAGGACTACATTGTTATGAAGAAGTCTGGTGATGGCATCCCACAGAGCTGACCACGACTGTATGTGGAAGGATCCTGCACAGGCTCCATCCCCCAACTGTGTCCACCGTCTCGCTCGTCATACAGAAGGAAAATGCCAAGAAGATCCTGGACCTCACTCCAACATCATCCACCTGCTGACTGGAGAGGTGGGTGTGTCCCAATCTGTGATTGGTAGTAACAGTGGATGATAATCGTCTCTCTATCTGGGTGTTGGGTGGTACGTACATTGTGTGTTCAGGTTGCCATAAGGTGTGAGGATGTTTCCCTCTATTTCTCCATGGAGGAGTGGGAGTATTAAAGGGAAACAAGACCCTTTACAGGGAAGTGAAAGGAGAACACCGGCAAGATCCACCCATGGGTGAGTAATGTTTACACATCAAAAAAAAATTCCTTTTTCCCCCAAATGGGAAATGGTACAATTCTCATATTTTTTTAAAAAGCCAGTCCTAAAGCAGCGTATGCAATATTGAAATTGGAACGGGTGTGAAAACACACTTACCGTTTACAGCTATAACCTATGTAGAAGATGTGGGTGGATAAGTGGTGCTTAAGGCTTACGGTACAAGCAATGCAATAAAAAAACTAATGTGTATTTTAAGTTCCTTATTTAACCTAAGGGAAAAAGGAGTAGCTGTTGTTGTGACTACTGCATTTTGCATTGGTGCAGTTGACGGGTGGTCTTATGTGTATATTCACCCCAAAATGATTCTGTAGTGGTGACCCCCTCCCAACCCTATCCGATGGTTAAATTGTAAAAAAAAAGTGCCCAGAAATGTACTGCCAGCCTTCATTCTGAGGCCTCAGCCTAATGCTACTTCTGGGACACGGAGTAGATTATAGCATTAGGGGCTGGACCGGCAGCCGCTTCTGTGATTGGCTGAGAGTCAGCTAATCACAGTCGTGGCTGCCGGCTATTGAGAAAGCCCGAAGGAATGGTGTATGGTAAGTAGGTGTCTGGGCGCTTTTTTTACAATTTAAACCTGGTGGTTAGGGTTGGAAGGGGGGGTCCTACACTACAGAAAAAGATTATATTTTTACAAAATTAACTGCACAGATGTGGGAGGCTTATGTGCCCATAAGATCCTATTTAGCAACCACCAGGGTGCCATACCTAGGCCCATTATGGCGCCAGTTTTTTAATTACACCATCTACGCCTGGCGTGTGTAAGTGAGATTTAAAATAAGGCTACTTTCATGGTGTTCCTGGATATTTTGTTAGACCTTCAAAAGAAGACATGTTGTGGTGGGGAATGCAAATCAGATGTTTGACATTACGGTTTATGCCCATGGAAAACAATGTATCTTGAACTGACTGACTTTGGTTGGACTGGAGGATTACCATTGAAACTAAAATCTCTAATCTGATGTTTTGCCTTGTGATATTTTGGGACTGGATAAGCGAGACTGTGGACCTTCTTGTCCCTATATATGCCCTATGGGTAACTGATACCGTGCACTTTATGGGTTACTGGCTTTAATGCACTCATTTGTGTCTGCCTCCTGCTACGTTTCAGACTACAATGTGCAGGTAGCCCAGATGGGTTATTCAGTGGGCCGTAATAAATGCTGCCTACTCATTCCCCCCATATGCTGAGATAGTACCAGGAAGCTTTACCTATGATCCCGCTCCTATATGGCACTGTCAATATTGTACTTCTGAAGCCTGAATGTGGGTATAGAAAGAAACCAGCAATCTCTGTATCATAGGCCCAGAGTAGATCAGATTAGGCTTGACATCGCTAGGACCTTATAGTAGTACATGACAATGTACAGAACAGGGCACTGGTCTCTTAAATGTTGGTAAAGCTTTCTGTTCTGTGGAATGGATCTTTCTGGAAAAAGCCTGAATGACGATCCCAAATAAGCAGACCAGGAAAGTCGGGAGCTAGTTTTTAATAGTGTATGACCAGTGTAATGTTCACGGTTGTAATGTCATGTTAGTTGGTAGGGAATGAGTATCTTATTATACTATTTAATGTCTGTGTCATTAATCCTGAGCTATGCTTGGTAGGGAAACATTATATTCATCCTCTAGACCCCTGTATGTCTAGTAGTTAATTATGCAGAAGCTTCTAATTGGAGAAACTATTGCATAATTATTAACCATTGCCCGCTACAGTTGCAAACAAAGTAACAAAAAATAAACATTTTATTTAAAGGGCAAGTCCAACCCTCTAATGAAATCACCCCCAAACCTAAACTGTGTTTGAAATCAGAAATATACGTCTAACCTAAATCCTGCACAATGTTGCATTTTTCTAATGAAGCGAAACATCGCGTTTTGCAGTTTTGTGCGGATGATCCATATTTTTTTGACTGATTAAAACAATTCCTCACAGGCTAAAAAGTAGAAATTGTTACTTAAAACTTATGTAATTCTAATGCTGTATTTATTAAAAGGCAAGTGATACGAGTCTTTACGGCTGGGTACACACGTACAACTTTTCTGGCCGACCTTTCCTTACTAGCGATGTATAGGTGGGATAAATCACTGTGGGTCACCGCAAAAGTCGAGTTTGCTGCATAGAAGCCCACATGTTGGCGGTGATTTACAACAAATTGATCACACGTTCATCTGATCTAGGAAAAACACTGCAGATTTTTAGGCCCTGCCGACCGGAAATATTGGTTGGTTTGGACGAAAAATCTGCTGTGTGTACCAGCCAAACTAAAGAGCTATGTTGTATCTTGGATTTTACAGTAAGTCAGGAAGTGTTGTTTTAGCATAGACATTTCCTACTCTAATCTGAAAAGTGACAACTTGTTTCTAAATAAGGTCAGCCTTAAGCCTTGTCACACACGTCCAACACACCAACCCCCCAAACGCGTTCACGGTCCGTATCGGGGCGATTATCGCACGTGTGTATGGAGTCTGGGTGGGGCATCGTTTGGTAATCCGCCATGGGCGTAGTAGGCGGGTGTACGGATATTTAGGCACTGTTTATTCCCTATACCCATACAAATCATTTTACAGTCTTTAGTTTTTACCAGTATGTAACCGAAGAAAGATCAAAATAAACCTGATGAAGCAGATGTCTCCTTTAAGACTGGACAAAGATAATATGGGGGTCAGAAAGAAGTTTTTACAAAAATTTTAATTTCCCATACAGTAAAATGTTTCTGTGATCAGCAAACACCAACTACTTGGTATATCAAATGTTTTAATGTGGCAATGAGTTCACTGACTGGGAAACATTCCGATCGTACCATTAATCCACTGGGACCAGATCCATCTACTGATACCATGGAATCCAACCTAAATACCAGCTTGTAGCGAATTATAGATTCAAGTGGTATTAAAGTGGAGATGGAATATGGGAAGGGGAACATACAGATTGTACCATTAATCCACTTACAGAACAGATACAGGGAACAGATCCATCTACTGATACCATGGGATCCAACCTAATAACAGCTTGTCAGATAATTATATATCAAATGGTATTAAGAGGAGATGGAATCATGGGAAGGAGAATGTTCAGATTGTACATAATCATTTAGAGAAAACAGATACAGGGAACAGATCCATCTACTGATACTATGGGATCCAACCTAAATAACAGCTTGTCAGATAATTATATATCAAATGGTATTAAAGAGGAGATGGAATCATGGGAAGGAGAATGTTCAGAAAATTATAATTGAATGGAATGAAAGATGAGTTATTTTAACAGGAAGAACATGCAAACTGCAATATTACTCCATGCACAGAACACTGCAGGGAGCAGATGCAATATTTTCTTGTTCTGATGTGGTTTATATTCACACATCATTCATATCTGGTTCGCCATTACAGAAACTCACAGAACTCATAAAGAAGAGAAGACTATTCTCCTGCCCTGTGTGTAAGAAAAAATATTCGGATTTATCTCATCTTCAAAGACATTTAAGACCCACCAAGGAGAAAAGCCATTTCATGTTCTCAATGTGGAAAATGTTTGGGTTTCTAGGCCATCTTAAAAGGCATTAATAGTCACACAGGAGAGAAACCATTTAACTGTTCTGTGTGTGGGAAATGTTTTGGGCTCCCAAAGTCATCTTAAAGACATTTTATGACTCATACAGGAGAAAGAAAAATCATTTCCTTGTACAATTTGTAAGAAGTCCTTGCAGTTCCTAGCCATCTTAAAAGACATCTATCGTTCACCAGAAACGGAGGAGAGTCCCCCACTGACGGAATTGAAATAATAAATAGGTAGATAGTGAATGTTTGGTGTACTTGTTTCCATTACCTACTACCTCTTACAGGCAAGGTTAGGCGTTTAGGGGGGATATGTACTCAGAGCTGGCCACTGCATCTAGAAGTTAAAGGGGCATCTTTACTGAGAAAATTGTTGTTTTTTTTTTAATTGCCTGTTACTGGGCTATTTTCCCACTATCACTTTTTTTATTTTTGTTTGTTGTTTGTTTTATTGATCCCTATTGGTCCCCTAGTTCTTGGATATATTTACTCTGATGCATCTATATTTCAATGCAGTTCATCTTCCTTATCATAAAACTCATGAGTTTTTTTTGCGGTAACTGGAATGGGGATGGTTAATGTATGTAAATGAAATTCCCACAGCAGTGCTGGGGGGGGAGCCAAGTGTGCTTGACTTTTAGAAAAGTCAGATGGAAGGATGGGTCTGTTACTAGAGTGGGGGATGATGAGCTGTGAGCTAAACAATTACTGGATTGAAAGCATGCTACATACTAGATGTAATATAGATTAATATGAGGCAAAGTTGTTTTCCCAGTATAGTTGCCCTTTAACACCGGTAGACAAACTTTGAAAGGAAGTTTATACATGTTTTGTATAAACAACATCTTCCTAAACAAAAAGGTAGATGTCTCTGACTGACTGGCTTCTCGGCTTTGTACAAACAGCCTGATATTTCAACCCAATCGCAAACTGTGAAAGGTACGTTATTCGGTCGAATCTAAATATTGACCTCATTTTTCCGTAAAATGGGTAAATTGACTGGACATGGAAATTTTCTCCTGATTTCATGTTGGAATTATTCTCCTGATCTTATGGTCTTTATCACGATAGGCCACATATTAATTGTGTCATAACATAAGTGGTAGCTTTAATTACATTAGACAGGACGGTTCTGTCTCTCTAAAGGGATATCGACCAGATTGGTAAAGCAGATACCGCAGGTGCAGTGGAACTGGGAGTAATGCAGTGCTGTAAACTGGATTGGTTATACTGTAGGACATTTTGCTAGTTTGTGAAAAGTGTAATTTCAAGCTGATGAAATAAAGTTGCTTTTTGTACACTGCCATTTGATAATTTTTATACCTGTATCAAATATCCTAGAGAGCATTTGTCTTGTTTTTTCTTTCAGATTTTAGCCTGAAAGTGCTGATTAAGCAACATATTGCTTGCCCCTATATAGATGCTTTCTTTGTGAAGTCAGTAAAATCTTCACTACAACCAGGCCTGCAGTCTCTGTACAGTGATTGTTACAGCGGCTGTCCACAGTTAATGGGGGTGTGGGTTCTTTGTAGTGACCAGTAACATGGTTGGGCTATCACTTCATTCATTGGTAAACATATTAACTAACCCGTCTAGATTATCAATGATGGACAATGAAGGATTACAGGCTGATGTAATGGAGAATGTGCAGAGCTAATTAATAGAACAGCTCTGGGAATTGGACAGTAACCAGCTATTATCTTTATCCAGTATATAATTATAGAACATACAATAAAAATATATATAACATACAGTGTTAAACCTAGATAAAATTTAGAACATACAATATATCATACAGTGTATGAACCTACCATATGAACATTACAGTGTATAGTGCTACAATATAGAACATACGTGTATAGTGCCAAACAATATAGAACCAGTGTATAGAGCCTTACAATATAGAACATGCAGGTTGTCATTAGAGGAAAAGTAAAACCTACAATATAGAACATGCAGTGTATAGAACCTACAATATAGACCACCCACATCGATCACGATCTGTATAGAGACTACAATATAGAACATACAGTTGATATGACTACAAGTTTGAACATACAGGTGATAGGCCTACAATATAGAACATCAGTGTAAGAGCCTACCCCATATAGAACATTGAGTGTATAGAGCCTACATATAGAATGCAGTTAAGGCCTAAAGAAGTATAGTTATCGAACCACATATAGAACATGCAGTGTATAGAGCCTACAATAAAGAACATGCATGTATAGACCTACATATAGAACATAGTGTATAGAACCACAATATAGACCCATGCAGTGATATAGTGCCTACAATATAGAACATACTGTCATGCCTACAATAAGAACACTAATATTAGAAAGAAACCTACAATATAGAACATGCATGTATAAGCCATTATAGAAAAGCGGGCTACAATATAGAACATGCAGTGTATAGAGCCTACATATAGACATGCAGTGTATAGGCCTACAATATAGAACATGCGGGTATAGTGCCTACAAATAGAACATGCAGTCGTATAGAGCCTACAATATGAAACATGCAGTGGTATAGAGCCTACAAATAGAAAATGCAGTGTAAGAATGCCTACAATTATAGTAGACATGCAGTTATAGTGCCTACAACTATGAGAACATGCAGTGTATAGAGCCTTACAATATTAAAGAACATGCAGTGTTTATAGATGCTACATATGAATGCAGTAAGCCTCAATAAGAACAGCAGTGTTAGAGCCTACCAATATAGAACATGCAGTGTATAGAGCCTACAATAAGACATGCAGTGTATAGAGCGACAATATAGAAACATGGCATGGGTTATAGTGCCGATACAATATAGACACATGCAGTGTATGGCTACAATATATGAAATGCAGTTTGTATAGTGCCTACAATATAGAACATGCAGGGTGTATAGAGCCTACAATATAGAAACTGCAGTGTACTGCTAACAATATAGAACATGCAGGTGTACTAGGGCCTACAATATAGAACATGCAGGTATAGAGGCTCAATATAGAACATGCAGTGATAGAGCTCTACAATATAGAACATGCAGGTATAGGAGCCTACAATATAGAACATGCAGTGTATGTGCCTACAATATAGAACATACAGTGTATAGAGGCCTACAATATAGAACATGCAGGTATAGAGCATAAAATATAGAAACATGCAGGTATAGTGCCCTACAATATAGAACAGCAGTGTTCAGAGGCCTAACAATATAGAAACTGCAGATGTGATATAGAGCCTACAATTATAGACACATGACAAGTTATAGAGCCTACAATATAGAACACTGCAGTGTATAGTGCCTACAATATAGAACATGCAGTTAGTGATATCGAACATGCTAGTGCCTACATTAGAAACATGCGTAGCTCAAGATAGACACTGCAAGAGCCTACCAATATAGAACATGACAAAGTGTATAGTGCCTACAATAGGATACAGCAGTGTATAGTGCCATACAATATAGAACATGCAGTGTATAGAGGCCTAAAATATAGAACTTGCAGTGTATAGAGCATACAATATAGAACATGCGTGATAGAGCCTACAATATAGAAATAACCCAGGAGTTGATAGAGACTAACAATATTAGAACATGCAGTGTATAGTGCCTACACAATATAGAACATGCGGTATAGAACCTACAATATAGAACTGCAGTGTATAGAGCCTACCAATATACATACTAAAAAATTAGTTATAGAAACATACAAATTCATACAGTGTATATAAAATACTAAATACAGAACATACAATATAAGTAAGATACACTATATATATATATATATATATATTATATATATATACAGGTTATAGAACATTATATAACGTCACAGCGTGTAATAAATAAAACAAGCAAATCTATAATATAATAGAAGTATATAAATACAATATATAGAAACATACAGTGTAAAACCTACTATAAATATAGAATATAGCAGTGGTACCTAGGGCTTTGCCCGGGCATCTTGTGGGTATAGTATTTGACCAGCCGGTGTGTGTTTGCTTAGATGAGCTAGAGAGACCAGGTGGAAAAAGAAGGGACCCAGTTGGTAAAATGTACGTCATGTTTAATGTAATAGTATATGAGTTGAGGAGGGTGAATGCTTGAGGGGGTCATAGCATATATTTTTTTACCAAAACTTATATACAAACATATAGTTTTTTCCAATTGGAGGTGTAAATATACAGATGTTGTGGTGTGAAACTTTACTCATGAAACCTGCTACATGGGGAATTTGCTGTTGGGAAGACATGTGATTGCAAATGAATATTGCCAGCAACTGAGTGGACTGACGGGCAGTCGTGTTCTCAAGCATGTGACAGTGGCTCTTGTCTGTGTGTTAAAGTCGGGCTTATTCTGTTGCGCGTCTGAACCCTGTGTGTTTTTTTCGTAACATTAGTTAGCAGTATATCCCCTTGTTGCACCTTTATCCTTGCACAAGGACCACATTTATATCGAACTAGTTAGACCCCATTAATAAAATTACTTTTCTGGTCGAATTGAAAAGTCCATGATGTCTTTGTTCTATTAGTGTGTATGTGGAATTGTGGTGGGTGTCTGGTGCTCAAACGTCTTTAAGATGCACAAGATCGAAAATTTTACAATCTGTGGTGAAAGAGACTAAAGTGCACAGATCGTAAAATTTATCGATCTAGACCACTTTAACTGCTGGCCTGACACTTTAAGGCAGCTTACGGGACGATCGTGGGAAGCAGCATTCAAGTGCCCCCTCGATCCTCCCACAGAGTTTTGTCTTTAAAACGCAAGTCGGGGATGGGAGAGATAACTTACCTCTTTCCAGGAGCAGAGGAAGAGAGGTCGCGTGCATAAGGGAGACCCGGTGCCATCACAGGATTTCCTGCACACCGAGGGGTTCTTCCCTTAGGACTTCCCCCGGTCTGCCCATGGGGTGTGTGTAGTGGCTAGGGTACGGCAACTGTACATACTCCGTTCAGATCACAGTTGTAGTACCTGGTATAGTAAAGCTGTAAGTGTGGAACAGCATTTTCTATACTTTTTGTGAAGGAGCTCACAGCTCCATTCACAATAGGATTTTTCTAAGCCTTTGTAAAATGGGGACAGAGATCAAATTTGGTGATCAGTTCTGATCACCAAATTAGTAGATCTTTGCAATGAATGAAAATCACTCCTGGAAAAGCATTTCCGGGAAGTGTAAGTGATTTTCGATGCGGACTTCGAATAGTGGAAAATGGGCTCATTTTTCATTAAAACCACTAAAAAGAGGTGGTGTGCATGGGCATGGTGCTGCTGGTGGATTTTGATTTCTTGTCTTTGTAATGCACTTCTACATGGGGTCCCATTTGGAGCTAGTTGGTGACCTCGTCTCTGTTTGCCCGGGCACATACGTGTGATCAGTACAGTGGGGAGATTACAATTTAGTGGGTTTTTTTTTGGATGTCAAGTGGGTTTAGGTGAGGATTTCAAACTTGAATCATCGTTTTATTTGTCACAAATCAAAAACACAATCTAGGCATTAGGATTACTTGTGTCTGGAAATCTTGATGTATGTATAAAGGCTTGGCACCGCCGTAGATGAGGTGTGTAGATTCCAAAAATATAAAGTGTGTGGGGGAGTTCCAAAGTTTCGGGATGTTTCCTTTGAAAAATGGTTGGCTGCTCATTTACACAGCACTTTGATTTTTTTTGTAATTGCCTTGTGCCATGGGCCCATTGAGTCTAGTTGGGGGCCATGCGTCTCTGTATGCAACCACGCATATGGATACCATCTGATTCAGGACATGGGGAGATGACCTTTAGTGAGTTATGTACTGCCAGTGGGGTTATGTAGGATTTCAAACCTTTTCATCATCTGATTTTATTTTTGACAAAATCTCCTTAAAAACACAGAGTCATGGATTACTGTCTGGAATTTCATTCCGGATATGATAAACTGGCACCGTAAGTACTGAAGGTGTTTGGTAAATTCAAAAAAATATAGTTTGGGGGGAATATTCCAGTTTCGGGGAGTGTTTCCTGTGAAAAGGTGAGGCTTGTTCAAATTACCAGAGCACTTTTAAAGCACTAGTGCATGCTTCCTATTTTACACAGAACTGCGCCCACACCATTGGTGGGATGCAAAAAGAAGCATTGCATTGCCATAGCTGAAGTGTGTAGTATTCCAAGAATATGTTTTTTGGGGGTAGTATTTAAATGGCGGGGTCTTAGTCATGACAAATCTGAAAAAGTTGCTGTAATGCGGCACTGTGAATGTGGCTCAATTTGTGGCTAGTCGATTAAACGTACGTATGTGTAAACCATGCATTGTGGCAGTACCGTTTGATTCAGGACATTGGCAGATGTGATTTGGGAACTTTTTTTTTTACATCCATGGGGTTTTTTTAGCATGATTTCTTACCTTCAAAAGTTGATTTTGTTTAATTTTAAAATTAGAAAAGTGTGAAATACTACGAAGAACGCACCCACACCATTGATGGTATGAATGAACTAACTACAGTGTTACTTGGCTGATTCATGAATGTTAGTTTAGTGTGGGGTATTTCGATGGTTATGGGGCTTGTTTGTGGAAAAAAACGTCAGACTGTTTCAAATTCGGAAGTGTGGCTAAATTATTTTCTACTGTTCTGAGCCATTCATGCATTGTCCCACTTTGTGGCTATTCTTCCACGTCCGCATGTGTAACCACACATATGGCATACCGTGTTGATTCAGGACATTTGGGGGAGGGGGGTGATATGTAGTAACTTTTTTACATTCCATCGGATTTTTGGCATGATTTCCACCTTTGAAGTTGATTTTTGTAGTAGTTTTTAAAAAAATCTGTAAAAAGTGCGAAATTTACAAAGAACTGTGCCCACAAGCAAGATGGTATGAATGAACAACTACATGTTACATAGTGAACGGCTAGGTGTGTAGATTCAGGAATATATAGTTTTGGGGGAGAAAAAATGGTTAAAATTCAGAGTGGTCTGATATATTTTTGCGTTTTGAGCCATCGTGCAGTGTCTCAATCGTGGCGCTTTGTCGTTCACACGTCCGCGTGTGAACCACCACTATTGGCATACCCATTTGATTAGGACATTGGGGAGATTGATATTTGGTAATTTTGTTTACATCATGAGGTTTTTGAACTGATTTCTACCCTCTTTGAACTGTTTTTTTCTTCATTTTATCAGAAAAGTGTGAATTCTACAGAATGAGAACTACGCCCACCACCATTGCATGGTATGAATGAAACTAACTACCAGTGTTATAGCTGAGGTGTTTATCGATTTCAGAAATATATGAGTTTGTTTGGGGTTATTCTTAAGTTAGGGGGTTTGTTCGTGGGAAAAAACTGCGCTTGTTCAAATTCGACGTTGCTGCTGGAATTATTTTTGCTGTTTTTGAGCAATCGTTTGCATTGTCTCATTTGTGGCTTTCTGACTTCCATCTGCACTGGTTTTGGTTGTGTTGTAACACACAATGGATACCGTTTGATTCAGGACATCTGGGAGAGTGAGATTAGGTAAACTTTTTTTTACATTCCATGAGGTGTGTGCCATGATTTTTACCTTTGTGAAATGTTGTTTGATATTAATTTTTTGGAAAATTGGTTCTAGAAAGATGCAACTTATATGAATGGGATATTTTTGCCTGTTTTTGAGCCATCGTGGCATGTATCACTCGTGGCTTTTGCTGTCCATCGGCGCGTGGGTGTAACCACACATATGGCATACCGTTTTGATCAGGACATGTGGGAGATTAATATCGGAACTTATTTTACATTCCATAAGGTCTTTGGCATTGATTTACTCATTGATGTTTTTTTTCAAAAAAGGCAAATATCTAAAGAACTGCCGACCACACCATTGATGGTATGAAGTGAGCAAACTACACCGATACATAGCTGAAGTTGTGTAGATTCGTAATTATAGTTTGTGTGGCCGGTATTTTGAGTTACAGGGGTTTGTGGAAAAAAAAAAAACTGAAGACTGTTCAATTGGGAGTTGGCTAAAATTTTAGCTTATTCTAGCCAACCGTGACATTGTACTCGTGGTTTTCGCTCAAGTCTGAGTGTCTACCATCTATGGATACCATTTGATTCAGGACATTTGGGGGGGGATTGATATTTGGTAAACTTTCCATGAGTTGGTTTTTTGACATGATTTTTACCTTTTTGAATGTTGTTTGATATTACATTTTTTGAAACATTTGGTTTTAAAGTGTAACAGGGTCTATGAAGAACTGCGCCCACACATGGATGGTAGAATGAACGAGTTACATCGTTACATAGCTGAAGGTTGTGTAGATTTCAGGAAATAGACGTTGTGGGGGGGTATGTCTGAGTTGGGGGGGTGGGTGTCTTTGTGGAAAAATGCAAACGTGTTCAAATACAAAACTGGCTAATTTCTTTTTGCTGCCTACGACATTTGGAATGGTCCCGCTTGGGTAAGTTGGTAGCCAATTTGGTTATGGGTACACCCATGAATGTGGCAACCAGTTATGCGGGAGGGGTTAGGGTAGCTTTAATATTTTGAGATGCGATTGAACTTTCCTTCACAGTTTTTTTGGCTGAAAACTGAAATCGCATCATGATTTGTCTCTGTTTTACAGTGAGAGGAAAAAATAGGAGTGTGATGTGAAAAAACTTACAATGACGAAGAGCTGCGTCAGGGCATCTCATTTTTAGCGAACCCTTGAATCCCATAGATCTGTGTGGGTGTGAGTTATAAAAATTATCTCACTTGTGGGGATATTTGTTAATTGGAAATATTCAATGTAATGTCAGTAGTGGTTATAACATTACAATCTCAGTGGGGATATTAAGATAATTTGGTAGATATTCTATGATAACTGTCAGTAGTGGTTATTCACATTACAATCTCACTTGTTGGGGATATTTATATTTAATTTGGTAGATATGATCCACTCATTGTTAAACTCACACGGAAAAGGATTGTTAGAATTAATGTCAGTAGGGTTATACATTACAATCCACTTGTGGGGATATTATAGATGAATTTGGTAGATATTCTATGTTAACGTCAGTAGAGTGGTAGTACATTACAATCTCACTTGTGGGATATTTAGTTAATTTGGAGATATTCTATGATAACGGTCAGTATGGTTATACATTACAATCTCTCACTTGTTGGGATATTATAGTTAATTGGAAGATATTCTATGATAACATGTCATTAGTGGGTATACTTACAATCTCACTTGTGGGGATATTATAGATAATTTGGATAGAATATTCTATGATAACTGTCAGTATGGTTATACATTACAATCTCACTTGTGGGGGATATTTTAGATAATTTGGTAGATATTCATATGATAACTGTCAGTAGTGGTTTATACATTACATCTCACTGTGCTGGGGATTTTGATATATAATTTGGAGATATGCTATGATAACTGTCAGTAGTGGTTATACATTACAATCTCATTGTGGGGCTATTTAGTAATTTGGAGATATTCTAGAACTGGTCAGAGTGGTTTACAGTTACAAATCTCCACTTGTGGAGGATATGATAGTTAATTTGGTAGATATTCAGTGTTAACTGTCAGTTAGGCGTATCGAATTACAATCTCACTTGTGGGTATTGTAGTTAATGTGCGTTAGATGTCTATGATAATGTCAGTAGTGGGTTTATACATTACAATCTCAATTGTCGGGCGTATGTATAGTTAATTTGGTAGATATTCTATGATAACTGTCAGTAGTGGTTTATACCTTACAATCTCACTTGTGGGGATATGATAGTTTAATTTGGTATGATATTCTATGATAAACGTCAGTAGTGGTTTTATACATTACAATCTCACTGAGGGGGATATTATAGAAATTTGGTAGATATTCTATGTAACGTCAGTAGTGGTTAACATTACAATCTCACATGTGGGGATATTATAGTCTAATTGCTAGGGTAGATATTCTATGTGTAATTGTCAGTAGTGGTTAACATTACAATCTCACTGTGGGGGTGGGGATATTATAGATTTAATTGGTAGATATTCTTATGTAACGGGCAGTAGTGGTGTATAATTACAAATCTACTGTGTGGGTTTCATAGTAATTTGGTAGTATTCTATGAAAATGTTCAGTAGTGGTTAATACATTACAATCTCAACTTGTGGGGAATTGTTGTGGGAGTATAGTTAATGTGGTAGATATTCCTATGTATAATGGTCAGTATATGGTTAACATTACAATCTCACTTGTGGGGGATATATAGTTAATTTGGTTTAGAATTCTATGTTAACTGTCAGTACGTGGTTATACATTACAATCTCACTTGTGGGGATATATAGTTAATTTGGTGATATTCTATGTAACTGTCAGTGAGTGGTATAACATTACAAATCTCACTGTGGAGGAGTTTTTTTTTTTATTTTTTTATTTTTATATTTTTATAGTTTTTACTATTTTGGTAATTTTATTATTTATGTAAATTATTAGTGTTTATTATTCTTATTATTATTATACTACTGTGGTTGATTTTATAGTTAATTGGTAGATATTCTATGATAAACTGTCAGGTGGGTTATACACTACAATCTCACTTTGTGGGGATATTATAGTTAATTTGGTAGATATTCTAGATGAGAACTGTCAGTAGTGGTATACATTACAATCTCTCACTTGTGGGGGTATATTATAGTTAATTGGTAGATTTCATGTTAACGGTCGTAGTGGTGACATACAATCATCACTTGTGGGGATATTAAGTTTAATTGGGTAGATATTCTATGATAACTGTCAGTAGTGTCTATACATTACAATCTCACTTGTGGGGATATATAGTTAATTTGGTAGAATATTTATGATAACTGTCAGTAGGGTATACATTTACAATTCTCACGTGTGGGAATATTATAGTTAATTGGTTAGATATTCTATGATAACATGTCAGTAGTGGTTATAACATACAAATCTCCACTTGTGGGCGGTATTATAGCTAATTTGTGTAGATATTCTGATGTAATTGTCAGTAGTGGTTATACATTTTAATTTGTTTTGTGTAGCATAGTAATTCTAGGGAGGTGCGTTCTCAAGTTTTGCTATGTGGGGGGGTCCACTGTACAGGAAACAGTTGGGAGTACCTAACATATATCTGGTATGTGTACTCGGAGGAGTTATCGGAGCGAGAGCTTTTAGAAAAACAGTGAGAATTTTTGTGGTAACCTAAGATAAATATCAGTAAAAATGGGGAAAATCCATGAAAAATTGCAAAATTTTAAATTTTTTCCCCATATTTACCCTATAAACTTCCAGTTAAAACTTCCAGACCAGAAAAGTTACCAAAAATTGCCACGTACCATTGTTAAAGTAGACTTTGATGGCTGAAGGAAAAAAACAATTATAATATTCCTGATTTACTGCAGGATTTCCTACTGTAGCATATAGTTCTAAAGCGATTAAGGACAAAATCCTGAAAATTCAGTGGCAACGCAAAAAAATTAAATACATTTGCTGGCACTGAAAGTGGTTAAAGGGTTGGTTTTAAATGACTTTAGGTAAATTGCTAGATAAAAGTTGCTCTACTGAGAATGTTTGCACAATGTTTGTATTGTTTATTTGCCATCGTTTTTGAAGAAATTACATTTTGTGTTCGTGTGATATGACAGCAGCATCACCAGGTCCCACTCACTTCCAGCTTCCTTCTACTGAAACCATGTCAGTGGATGACTTGTCATCTTACCCTGTGTCTCCCCTTCCCCTAGCGACCCCTCCTCCCTTGCAGCCCCGCCCCTCCCACTCAGGACCCTATGGACCCTCCATTTTGTAGGCCCACCCTTGGTCCTTCCTTATAGCCCAATGTGGACCCACACACATCGCAGGGTGCCTTATAGATCCAGGCTAGCCCGCCCCCGGGTCTTAGATAGCACTGGGGTCTTAGCCAGGCCCCACTCGCGCAGGGGTGCCGTGCCCTGCCCACTCGCGGGATGTGGGTGAGCCACTCAGACCCCCAACTTCAAGTGCTGATGACGCACTGGCACTCAGGAGGATGAAGGAATTGATCTATCAGACCAGCTGACAAGGCCGCAGCCATCGTTCTATTGAATTACAGTCCTATTATAGAATCGAACTATTATCAAACTCACAAATGTCACTACTATACAACCATTGTCTAGGGATCCGACACCTGCTAAAAAGAGTACTTGATCTAACAACTGACCCAGGCAAAATAACAATGGGATTGTGATTACTGATGATCGAGAGGGGACAAAACCGTCCACTGAATTCCGAGGGCCCGCACATCATACACGTCCCTAAAATCACAAGTCCATAGAGGCCCCTCCAGGTAGGCAGGAAAGTGGAGGCATTGTGCCGTTCCATCTTTAAAAACCCGTCACTACTATTTGGACTTTTTTCTCAACCACTGGTCAAGGGTTTAAATCTCATCTATCAGGGACATCAACACCTTTTACAGACCCTCTCTGACTGATATGGAAATTGTCTGCCAAAGGGTATTATTATTCTACTTGTGATGTTGTAACAATCTTTACACCATCATACCCACAGGTACAGGGGATGATGTAATATGCAGGCAGGCTTGGTGAGAAGCGAGGCCACCAGGAACCCCCCCACTCAAATGATGGATCTCCTACTATTATTGTATGTAACAAAACTATCAGATTTGAAAATCATTCTTCCAACAACAAACAGACCGGCACGCCATGGGGTCAAATATTGGCCCACATTCACCAGATCTCTTCATGGAAGACTATGAAAATCCGGAACATTCTACCATTGGAGGGGGGGAGACAAAATCCCTATATAAAAAGATATATGATGATCTATTCTTTCTGTGGCGCTGGCACGAATGAGGGGGCATTCAGTTTGGGATACCCTCAATAGCCTTAAGTCACAGTTAAATTACCATGACAATGCAGCAGTGATGAAAACAATAGATTTTCTAGATTTTGCGCTATTTACCAAGGAGGGCGATTTGTGTTCTAACACTTTCCACTGGACAGAAATACCATCAAGCAGCTTTTTCCACATCGCAAAAAAATGCATTCTACCTTTACCAAAAGCTGCTGACACCGCTACTCAGACAACAAACACCAATATGGATTGTACCCTCACGAAAAAACGTGCCAGCTCAACACAAATTATTAGCAGAGGCTTATGATCAGGTTCTGGTGGGGGCAGAAGACTTCCAACGAGCCATTTATCAATATAGGGCCGGGGAGAGATGAGGCTCCACCCCAACAAAAGTAAACAGTTTCAAGGGTTGTTAGCACGTTACTTTCCATGTAGCACTAGTATACTAATGAAAAGCATCAAAAAGCGCAGGGGAATTTTAGCACGGTTGACAAAAATACCTTTTCGAGATTGGGTTGAGTGTTCGATATAGACGGGTGAAAAAATCTCAGAATATCTTAGTGGATTGACATGAGGGAGCCCCCCCAAATGCATATAGAACTGGCCTTTCATACGACCTAAGAATGGCTTCTTTTAAAGCCAAAGATGCCTGGCAGTAGGAAATGCGCCCTTATGGCTCTGAACTTCCCAACATCCCCAGCTGGAAATTGCATCCAGATAAGATGCAGACTCATTTGCCTTAGTACATTCCAATTGATTCATCACATGCCGAGTGGCAAATCTGTGTAGGCAACAAGACCCCATACAAACCTTCGTGACTGATTTGGACCATACAGGCATGACTTGGGCAGGGCATTTTTTTGGACAAATACGGTTGAAAATCTGTGCCCGCATTTCATAGATGGACACAATCCATTAGCTACTTGTGAAGGGATGGCCACGCCTGAACCTGAGAAGGAAGGGAGTAAGCAGTGGACAGAACAAAGAGCGCGTCTGCAAGCGTAGAGATCTTCGGGGAGGGGGGTGGGTTTATCATGTCACGAAGTTTAGAACAATATGTCCCCTATGGGACTCAACGAACAGCTGGCCCTATGGCGTTGTCTTTATCAGAACCGTCCTGTAGCTTATATACTTTCTGGGGACTTTGGTTTCCCATCCGTTGGATTGTGATTTTACTTCTCATTGCGACTATTCCCCCATTCTTATATTATGTTTTACGGGTTGTTTCACTGGAAGCCCTAGATTAGGTATATTGGCTGTGTACTTGTTCTGGGTCAACCGTAAGGCCACTTAGAACTTAGTTAGGATCACTTTATAGCTGGGACTCTTTCCAGCTCACTCTGACACTATACTTGGCCAGTTTGTATCACGCCTGCAATTTCGGTTATGGCATTGGTGCCATGTTATATTTCTGCAACAGCGGGGCGGACTCTTGTTTCTCCCTGATTATCAGTTGAGTGACGATCACACACGGGCTGTTCTTGACACTGGGTTATTCCACGTGGGGGGACGGGTGGTAGGAGAGGAGCTGGGGTGTATTTTAGTTTTTTTAAGGGAAAATTGCTTGGATTGGTTCTAACCCCTGATGAGGCCCAGAAACTTGATGGGCTGAAACGGAGGCACTTCAGACCTAATGTTTTGGATATAAATCTTTAAATGAAAAACTAGTGGAGGCTTGGTATCGTGTTAATAATTATATATATATATATATAATCGACGTGGGTTCCCGACCACATTTTAACTCTCCAACCCCGGTGCCTCTATAGGATACTACAAAACCCCCCCTCCCGTCTCACAGTAGAGCATCGTGGGTCTTCAATATAAACATTTCGTGTGTACATCAACGCGTTTCAGCTGACTTAAGCAGACCCGTCCTCAGGATGTTACAGACATACAGGTAAGTAGAGTATTTTAAAAACCTTAGGTGAAGCTGCCTCCTCCCCTGGGAGGGTGTTTTGTAAGTGTACGGGCTGGCAAGCCTGTAATAAATGACACGGGGGGAGACTTTCCCCACCCGTATTAGGCCTAGACATAAAATCAATTTAAATTCAATGTCCTGCATCAGCTTTGATTGCAATATAATAATTACGTGTCCTGCAGAAAGTAGTAAATATATGTGGGAAAAACTACGACAACCATCGGGAGCGGATGGCAAAATCATCGGTCACAATAGGCCCCCCATGGGCCAGCATTGGCAATAGGGGATGATGGGAAAATCAGGACTTCGGAAAAAAAGGGAGAGTAGATTTGGTGACAAAACAAAAACCCCAAAAAAAAAAAAAATCAGTAGCATCGTTCACTTTAGGGAAAGGGCCATCAATAGCAACATTAGGGGGATGGCAAATTGATTCAAGTGGTGGGCATAAAAACGTCATCAGAGAGGGCGAAGGAAAGAGGTTTATTACAGAGGGAAAGGCCCTGGATTAAAAAACTGGCAACCTATCGCCGAAAGGTTTGTTAAACAAACAGTATGGGTTAGTCAGCTTTTGTAAGTTGGTTATAAACTGGCCAAGAGGTAATAGAAATCCCTCACTCTCTGTCTGAATAGCGGTAATTCCCCACACTAGTTAGTATATAAGTTAGGTTGATACTTTGTCAGTATAGTTTGCTAGAGTTCAACATCCTAGAAGAATACATAGTAACGAGTCCAATAATATATGTCTAGATATGTTCTTACTTTGTTTCATTGCTTTATATGATCTATCATATTGTTTGACTTATGGTTAGGGTTTTTTAAGAGGTTTATCGGTAGTCATTACATATGCTTATTTTATATAATAAATTTTTGAATTAATGTCTATACATATATTATATCTTTTACTAAATTTTAGCATACATGTTACAATATCTTGATTTACACTATGTGGGATTATTTTGGTTATGTTTTATTTGTTTTATTGGCTGCTATTTACACGATGGTTGTTTTACATAGTTAACATATACAGGAAATACTATTGAAATTAACTTATAAGTATTTTAAGTTATAAAATATGCATTTGTTAATGTAGTTGCTTAATTGTTTTCACTCTACTTGTCCAAGCAGGGGTTAATAATTGTCGGGGAGGAGCACAGGGGGAGGAGGCGGTTCACTAGCGTTGTCAAATACTCAACTACCTGTATGTCTGTAACATCCTGAGGACGGCTGCTTGAGTCGCTGAAACGCGTTGCTGACCAATAAATGTTATCATGTGAAGACCCACGATGGGAAGCGGCACTTGCTATATCACTCAGCTATCATGCCCGGGTGCTTCCATGAGTAGGTAATATATACATTTTAACAGGAAGGAGATCTCCAGGGTCTCATCAAAAGTGCCAACTTATATTGCACGTGCTATCGACCATTCTTGAGAACGGCCTTGGCGGGGACCGAAACGCATCGATAGACGGTGCAAATTAAAGATGCCACTTTTTGATGAGACACCGGAGAGCTCCTTTCCTTGTTATCAAGATATAGTATATATATATATATAATATATTAAACGAAGAAGGTAACAGCGCCATCGTAGGTCTTTTTCTTGTGTGTAAGATCATTACTCCACCACACAGCGTTACAGAATCAACGCGGTTTACAGCCATCTTGGCGTCGAGGCACAAGAGGTGAAACGCGTGATTTCTGTAACGCATGGTGGGTGGAATTAATATCTTACACCAAGAAAAAGACCTACGAGTGCGCTGGTACCTTCATTCGTTTATGTGAAATCCTTCGGCAGCACCGGGGCAGTTGACTACAAAGGGGGTGAGTGCAAGACGTTGTCCATATGCTGTATGTATCTATATATATATATATACTATATATTATATAATACAGGTGTATCGAGCATACTATAAGAATATAGTAATAAATAAAACAAGCATCTATTATATATATCTATATTATCTAGATATATATATATAATATATATATACTACAGTGTATATAAACTTACGTATAGAGATGTATATAATAAAAATACAATCCTATGATATATATATAATTAATAATAGTGCTATAGAATATATAAGTATTTAGCAGTAATAAACTAAAACTAAATCTGATATATATATTATATATATATATATATATATTATATTATATAATACAGGTGTAAAAGCATATATGAAAGAGATATAGCATGTCAACAACAAAACATACAATATATAGGTATAATATATAATACCAGTATATAACATACTATAAGTATATAGCAAGGTAATAAATTAAAACATACATCTATTATATAATAGTGTAATAGCATACTATAAGTATATAGCATGTAATATACTAAAACATACAATCTATATATATTAATAGGATAAAACATACTATAAGTAATATAGCATGTAATAATAAAACATACAATAATATATATATATATAATACAGTGTATAGAATATACTAGTAAGTATACGCATGGAATAAATAAAACATACAATCTATATACATGAATACAGTGATATATAGCATACTAAAGTATATAGCATGTATAAATAAAAATACAATCTATATATAAATACAGTGTGGTATAACATATTATAAGTATACAGCATGTAATTAAATAAAACATACAATCTATAATATAATAGTGTATATACATATACTATAAGCTATTATAGCAGTAATATAATAAAAACATTACAATCTATGTATATAAACAGTGTATATAACCATTTACTATAAGTATTTCGCATGTAATAAAATAAAACATACAATATATATATATATATATATATATATATATAATTACAAGATTATTCTAAGATACATAAGTATATAGCATGCTAATAAATTCAAACACACTATATAATATACAGTGTATAAACATCATTCTAAGTATTATAGCAGTTGTAATAAATAAAAACAACAATCTATATATATAATAGGTTATATAAGCATCACATAAGATATATAGAGTAATAAATAACAACATACAATCTGATATATTATAATCTAGTTGTATATAACATATTATAAGATATATACATGGAATAAATTAAAACATACAATACTTATATATAATAGTTGTATTAGCATATATAGTATTATAGCATGTAATAAATAAAACATTACAATCTTCTTCTCTCTCTATATATATATATAGTATATATAGTACAGTGTATATAAAACTACTATAAGGATTATAGCATTGTAAAACTAAAACTTACAATCTATATAATAATACAGTTGTGTGATAACATATATAAGTATACCAGCATGTAATAAATAAAACAAACATACAATCTCATATAATATACAGTGTATATAACATACTATAAGTATATAGCATTTGTAATAACTAAAAACATACAATCATATATATAATACAGTGGGTATAACATCCTTATAAGTATCATAGCATGTAAGAACAAAACCTACAATCTATATAGATAATAAGTGTGTATAACATATATAAGTATTAGATGCTGATAAAAAAACATTAAAATCTATATATTTCTCTTTATATACAGTGATATACCTACATAAGTATAGCATTGTTAACTAAAACATACAATCTCTACATATAATACCATGGTATTATAACATTATAAGTATATAGAATGTAATAAATAAAATCACCGTATCAATCTATATATATAATAACATGTATATAACATTACTATAAGTATATAGAAGTAATAACTAAAAAACATCATTTATACATATCATACAGTGTAATAACAACCTATTAAGTATATAATCATGTAAACTAAAAAAATACAATCTATATAAATGTGAATACAGTGTTGTATATAACAGATTGATAAGTTATATAGCATTGTGAATAACTAAAAACATTACAATCTATACAATTAACTACGTGTATATACATACTATAAGGTATGTTTATATATGTAATAAATAAAACAGACCATCTAGATCCATATAGTTAAACAGTACAGATGTAAATAACGGTCGTGGAAGGTTTGATGTAGTTAACACCTGGAAGTTAATCGTTTGCGTTCCCAAAGCCTCTAACCCAGACCTCAAACATCCGTATCTGTTGCAAGTGTCACGGCGCTTCATGTAGTGATCACGTGATCGCACCTGATAGCGTGGTTGAGTCAGCGGGAATCGGAGGTGCGTCGGATCTTTAGTCCGTTATCATGAGACGGGAATATCGGTTAGGTCGGTCTATGCTACTTGGGGATTTTTATGTCTCCCCCTGTGAAATTGTGTGGGGCTAGAGGATTAATGTCATGGGAGGAAATGTGTGTCGTGGCTAGGGAATTAATATGGCCGACCCCTTGTGTGTTATATGGTTTATTGTACAGATGATACCATTAAGGGGAATTAATGTAACATGACATGTAGGGGCCAGCATATTACAATCTTTATCATTACAGTAACCCTGGGTGATTGATATTAGATAATGCACCCCCAGCTGTAAATATAGGGAGAAGTCACCACAGAGTTCCATGACCATTATAAAAGCAAAGGCACAGAAACTCCAAGGTGACTTCTAATATCCTTTATTTACAGTTGGGGGTTGTATTATTTATTATAACCTGGCTTTTTGTGCTTCTGGTTCCTTTTCCTCCGAAATGTAAGATTATAAGGCTGCTATAATCTTACAGTTCACCCATAGAAATCCACTACCGGGGTAGGTTATATTCCTTTCATTTACGTTTGGGGTGATTATAGCATCTAGAAACCTACCCTTTTGGCTTCTGGTTTCCTTTCTTGGAAACTTGTAAGAATATAAGGTATAATCTTACAGTTCCTCCATAGAATCCACTACAGGGGTAGGTTATAATCCTTTAATTTAAAGTTCGGGTGCATCATTATAATATAATACATATACTGGGTTATTCAATTAAGTTCTAAGTTAAAAATGGTGCTAATTTTGCCCCACTAATCAGATGTTTCGCTTTCAAATGTTAAATAAGATCTGATTGGTTGGCGGCAAAATTAGCACCCATTGGTACGATAAGAACTTTTTATTTGAATCTCCCTGATAATAGGTACTATAGATGTATATAGAAAAGGCGCTTGCGTGGGGATATGAGTATTGATAAATCATTAGCGGGCTATACAATAAAACTATCTGGGGCATTGTTCACCAATAGAACATGTAGTGGACACGTGGAATACCCTTTTTAAAACTTGAAGAAAAAAAAAGGTTTAGCTTCAAGTTGGGAAAGGCTTTTTCACTGTGAGAACGGTAAAGCTATGGAACTGTCTTCCAGGGACGTTGGTAATGGCAGGTTCATTGGTCAGTTTAATAAAAACGCTGGGTGAGTTCTCTACAAACAAGGAATGTTACAAGTTACTGGTATTGATACATAAAGTAGAGTTGGGAAAGGTTTTTTGTCACTGTGAGAACGGTTAAAGCTATGAGAACTGTCTTCCAGTGGACGTGTTATGGCGGGCATTGGTCAGTTTAATAAAAAAGTGATGAGTTTCTACAAACAAGGAAGGTTACAGTTACGTGGTATTGATACATAAAGTAGTAGTTGGGAAAGGGTTTGTCACTGTGAGACGGTAAAGCTTATGGGAACTGTCTCCAGTGGACGTTGTTATGGCAGGTTCATTGGTCAGTTTAAAAAAAAAGCTGGGGTAGTTCTGCAACAAGGCAATGTTACAAGTTACTGGATTGATAACATAAAGTAAGAGTTGGGAAAGGGTTTTGTCACTGTGAGAAACGGTATTACTAAACCTGATCGGATGGTCTTCCAGTGGACGTGGATGGCAGGATTCATTGGTCAGTTAATAAAAAAAGATGGATGAGTTTCTACAAACAAGGAATGTTTACAAGTTATGGTATCTTGATACAAAAGTAGAGTTGGGAGCGAAAGGGTTTGGTCACTGTGAGAACGGTTAAAGACTATGGAACCTGTCTTCAGTGGACGTTGTTCTATGCAAGGTTCATGGTCAGTTAATTAAAAAGCTGGATGGAGTTCTACAAACAAGGAATGTTACAGTTACTGGGGATTGATACATAACGTAGCGTTGGGGAAAGGGTGGGTCACTGTGAGAATGGTTAAAGCTATGGAAAACTGTCTTCCCAGTGGACGTTGTTGGCCGGTTCATTGGTCAGTTTAATACAAAACCCTGGATGCGTTTCTACAAACAAGGAATGTTACAAGTACTGGTATTTTACATAAGTAGAGGTGGGAAAGGGTTGTCACTGTTGGAACGGTAAAGCTATGGAAAACTGTATTCCAGTGACGTTGTTATGGCAGGTTCATTGGTCAGTTTGAAAAAAAAGCTGGTTGAGTTTCTACAAAAAAGGGAATGTTACAAGTTACTGGTATTGATACATAAAGTAGAAGTTGGGAAAGGGTTTGTTCACTGTGAGAACGGTAAAGCTATGGAAAACTGTCTTCCAGTGGACGTTGTTATGGCAGGTTCATTGGTCAGGGTTAATAAAAAGCTGGATGAGTTTCTACAAACAAGGGAATGTTACAAGTACTGGTATTGATACATAAAAGTAGAGTGGGAAAAAGGGTTTTTTTTCACTGTGAAGAACGGTTTAAAGGTAATAATAAAGCTATGGAAATGTCTTCCAGTGGACGTTGTGATGGCAGGTTCATTGGTCAGTTTAATAAAAAGCTGGGTGGAGTTTCTGCAAAACAAGGAATGTACAAGTTACTGGTATTGCTACATAAAGTAGAGGTGTATCCAGGGAAATTTCCGATTGCCACCTTGGAGTCAGGAAATACATTTGGTGGTTTTTTTTTTGCTTCCTTGGATCAACAGTTAGGCAGGAAATGAGGCTATTGTAGATGGGTTGGGATTGTAGGACGTATATCCTTTATCAACCTTTCCATAAATTTATTTTAAATTATAAATAGACCCATTTAATTGAATTTGGTAATCATATTGTTAGTATGAAAGAACTGGGATAGGACAATGTTTAATTTGATAACAAATAGTGCTTAAAATGTTGCCTTGTTTGTTAATAGGACATATAATTTAGTCCATATTTGACTTTAAAGGAAAAACAATACTGGAAAAAGAAACTAATATCTGTCAAAAGATGAGTCTGTTGTCAGAAAGGATTTCAATAGGCAAGTGGGGATGGTACACCATAATTGGGTAAATCCTCTTACAAACAGAAGTAGAACGGTATCCAACTTCATCTCCCATACCCCTCTGGATAAGGATTGGTTCTCTGGGTTATACACATTACCCACAATTGATAGCTTCCTTTACATTAAAGCCAGAGCCCAGCTACCAATTATCATTTATCCAGGATGTGGGTGGGATTAAATTGGTCTATCTGGCCCAATCTAAGCATGTATTTGTTGTGGAGTCCACCACACCAGTTTTTACATGATAGTCGTACCGGCCTTTTTAATATTAACACTATAGAATTTCTCTTTCGGACCTTACGACCGGAGATGTCTTTTTGTGTTAAGTCAGCCACCTACAAGGACCTAATGGCGGATTTCGCCACGTGAGGAAGCGACTCGAACAGTGATGGGGGCTCACATAAGGAAAAAACCATCCTGAATGAGATGCATCCTGAATCTCACACTGGAGATTATCCACCTGCTGGATTCTGGGAGGTGAGGGGGCTCTGTGAGTGGTGCAGGTGGTGGGATGAGGTTGGGAATAGTGTGCTACCTTAATGTCCATATGACGTTGATATTTTATTTCCTTGGGCAGTGGCTCCGATTAGCTATGGGCCCCTTCCTGTTTTTACATGAGATCATTCTCTCTCCCTCCCCATCCCCATGTACTACACTTGTATGAACCGAAGTCTGGGGCCATTGGCAGTCTTCTTCACCAGAGCTGCAATGATGCTTATGTTGGAAGGATCCGTATCAGGCCCATCCCCCCACTTGTGTGCCAATCCCGTCTAGCTCCGTCAACAGAAGGAAAATTCCAAGAAGATCTGGACCCATCTCCACCATCACCACCCTGCTTGATGGAGAGGTGGGTGGTTGTCCCAATCGTGATTGGTTAGTAACAGTGGAGGATAATACGTCTCTCTGTCGGGTGGTGACTGAACTGTGTGTTTCAGGTGTTTGCCATCTAAGGTGTGATGAGTTTGTTTCCATAATATTTCTCCATGAGGAGGGCGTATTTAAAGGGAAAACAAAGACCCTTTACGTGAAGTTCTAGAGAAGAATAATAAATTCCGTATTCACTTGGGTAAGTTATGTTGTGTTCCATTGGCACAAAATATCAGGCTATGTATAATTTTTAAAGGTTAAGTTACCCTCAAAAAAACAAAGTTTGTTAAATGGAATCTGTATCCTCTAAACTAACCCTTTTCCTGTTTTTTTTTTAGGTCCCTTCAGAGCATACTTGTGCCCCAGTAAAGTGCTGGCAATCTTGGATAATGTTGCAGTCAGGTAAGTACTCGCCCCCACCAGACTTTGCTGGCCTCGTTTCTAGATGTGTCCAAATATCCAAGGGGCGGTCACAGCGTTCAAAAGCGTGCACGCGGCGGTGGGGTGGCACTGCGTCCTTACGGCGGGAACCGCCACTGTGATATTTGGACATAAGTCGAAAACGTAGGTGCCAGCAGTCTGGGTTGGGGGCGGATTGCACTTGCCCTGACCGGCCAAATGTAAATAGACTGAGGGAAGGGCCCATTAGTAAGGGATTGTGGGTATTATAGGGGCCCTGTACTGACACAGGATGTAACTAGACTGAGGGAAGTTGAAGTTTACACTTGGAAGGCTTAAATTTGAAGGAATATTCCTTTTATAATGTATAATGCGCCCCTTACAGTGCAATATAAGGTTAAGTTACAGAGGAGTTCTCTGACCAAACAAAATCACAGGCAGCAATGTCCGTTTGCACTGAGATTTGCTCGATATTTTTAAATCGGAGCATGTGCGCCAAAATGGGACACCACACAGTGCTCAAAATGGCCACCCACATTGTTTTAAGCTGGCATGCACCTCTCGCCCACTAATGCTGATGCCACACTACAACACACCGAAGTGCGCTCACGATTTTGCTGTTTTTCGTTATAGAAACGGATGTGCAATCGCATGTGCATCACAAATCGCAGGATTTTTTTCACGAGATTTCCATGTTATTTAAAAGCGCAAACTTGCAAAAAACGCGCTAGTGTGGCTTAGCCCTTACTGTTACAGAGGAGGATCCTGAAGCTGTATAATTGACATTAAAGGGATAATAAACAGATTTCATGTGCTGTGTAAGTACGGTACATGACATCTGAATTTATTATTCACAGGGTGATGTATTCCTACCCCCCTGTGAATAAGAACACCCAGGGAACACTGCAAGACTTACCTTACCGGTGCTCCACTCATCTGTCCGAGTGCCTATCTGCAAAAGATAGGCGTGCGATTGGGACTGTCCTCCCATTTAACGGCCATTCCTTTTTTTGGCACTAAAACGGACTGCTACAAACATAACAAATCGGAACCGCGGTTGTTTTTCACTCTGCTTAACCCAATAACTCCTGGTCAGTATTCTTTGCTCTTTTTTTGGAGGGGAGTGTGGGGTTTGGAAAGTTAGGTAGGAGCACTTGGAGCAGTGAAAATAAGATTTTGTACAAATCCCGCCTATGTAGTTGCATGATTGTTATTAGGAAATGTCCCTCTGATTCTCCTATTAGAATTCTGAGCACTTATGTATTGTATGGATATTACTGGCAATAAATATTGCACTAAAGATTTTACACTCCAATTGCAGGCATCTTCTATGTCAGTAACTTCCACAAGGACCTAATGGGGATGTCTGAGGATGTGACTGACCCAGTGATGGGGAACAAGGATAAAAACCATCTGAATGTGAGAATCCTGAATCTCACACTGGAGATTATCCACCTGCTGACTGGGGAGGTGAGGGGCTCTGGGAGTGGTGCAGGGGGTGGGGATTATTTGGAATAGTTCTACCTACTGTCCATAGAGTTGATAGTTTATTTCTCTTGGGGCAGTGGCTCCTATTAGCTATGGGCCCCTTCCTGTACAGAGATAATTCTCTCTCCCTCCCAATCCCCAGGACTACATTGTTATGAAGAAGTCTGGTGATGGCGTCCCACAGAGCTGCACTGACTGTATGTTGGAAGGATCCTGCAGGCTCCATCCCCCAACTGTGTCCCATCCGTCTCGCTCCGTCATACAGAAGGAAAATGCCAAGAAGATCCTGGACCTCATCTCCAACATCATCCACCTGCTGACTGGAGAGGTGGGTGTGTCCCAATCCGTGATTGGTTAGTAACAGTGGATGATAATCCGTCTCTCTGTCTGGGTGGTGACTGTAACATTGTGTGTTCAGGTTGCCATAAGGTGTGAGGATGTTTCCATCTATTTCTCCATGGAGGAGTGGGAGTATTTAAAGGGAAACAAGACCCTTTACAGGGAAGTGATAAAGGAGAATCACCGGCAGACCCACCCACTGGGTGAGTAATGTTTACACATCACAAAATAAAAATTCCTTTTTTCCCCCAAATGGGAAATGGTACAATTCTCATATTTTTTTTATAAAAGCCAGTCCTAAAAGCAGCGTATGCAATATTGAAATTGGAACGGGTGAAAACACACTTACCTGTTTACAGCTATAACCTATGTGAAGATGTGGGTGGATAAGTGTGCTTAAGGCTTACGATACAAGCAATGCAATAAGAAAAAACTAATGTGTATTTTAAGTTCCTTATTTAACCTAAGGGAAGAGGAGACTGTTGTCTGTGACTACTGCATTTTGCATTTGGTGCAGTTGACGGTGGCTCTTATGTGTATATTCAGCATGTATATTCACCCCAAAATGATTTCTGTAGTGGTGACCCCCCTCCCAACCCTATCCGCATGGTTTAAATTGTAAAAAAAAAGTGCCCAGAAATGTACTTGCCAGCCTTCATTCCTGAGGCCTCAGCCTCTAATGCTACTTCTGGGAACGGAGTAGCATTAGGGGCTGGACCGGCAGCCGCTTCTGTGATTGGCTGAGAGTCAGCTAATCACAGTCGTGGCTGCCGGCTATTGAGAAAGCCCGAAGGAATGTGGTATGGTAAGTAGGTTTCTGGGCGCTTTTTTTACAATTTAAACCTGGTGGTTAGGGTTGGAAGGGGGGTCCCTACACTACAGAAAAGATTATATTTTTACAAAATTAACTGCACAGATGTGGGAGCTTATGTGCCCATAAGATCCTTATTTAGCAACCACCAGGGTGCCATACCTAGGCCCATTATGGCCAGTTTTTAATTACACCATCCTGCGCCTGGCTTGTGGTAAGTGAGATTTAAAATAAGGCTACTTTCATGGTGTTCCTGGATATTTTGTTAGACCTTCAAAAGAAAGACCATGTTTGTGGTGGGGAATGGCAAATCAGATGTTTGACATTACGGTTTATGCCCCAATGGAAACAATGTATCTTGTAACTTGACTGACTTTGGTTGGACTGGAGGATTACCATTGGAACTAAATCTCTAATCTGATGTTTTGCCTTGTGATATTTTGGGACTGGATAAGCGAAGACTGTGGACCCACTTGTCCCTATATATGCCTCTATGGAGTAACTGATACCGTGCACTGTGCACTTTATGGGTTACTGGCTTTAATGCATCATTTGTGTCGGCCTCCTGCTAACTTTCCAGCCTACAATGTGCAGGTAGCCCAGATGGGTTATCAGTGGGCCGTAATAAATGCTGCCTACTCCTCCCCCCATATGCTAGATATGTACCAGGAAAGCTTTACCTCTGAATCCCGCTCTATATGGCACTGTCAATATTGTACTTCTGAAGCCTGAATGTGGGTCATATAGAAAGAAACCAGCAATCTCTGATCTCATAGGCCCAGAGTTGATCAGATTTAGGCTTGACATCGCTAGGACCTTTATAGTAGTACATGACAATGTTACAGACAGGGCACTGGTCTCTAAATGTGTGTAAAGCTTTCTGTTCTGTGGAATGGATCTTTCTGGAAAAGCCTGAATGACGATCCCAAAATAAGCAGACCAGGGAAAGTCGGAATGACCAGTGTAATGTTCACGGTTGTAATGTTCATGTTAGTTGGTAGGGAATGAGTATCTTATTAATACTATTTACTGTCTGTGTCATTAATCCTGAGCTATGCTTGGTAGGGAAACATTATATTCATCCTCTCAGACCCCTGTAGTCTAGATAGTTAATTATGCAGAAGGCTTCTAATTGGAGAAACATATTGCATAATTTATTAACCATTGCCGCCGCTACAGTGCAAACAAAAGTACACAAAAATAAACATTTTATTTAAAGGGCAAGTCCAACCCTCTAATGAAATCACCCCCAAAACCTTAAACTGTTTGAAATCAGAAATATACGTCTAACCTAAAATCCTGCACAATGTTGCATTTTTCTAATGAAGCGAAACATCGCGTTTTGCAGTTTTGTCGGATGCCATTATTTTTTTGACTGATTAAACAATTCCTCACAGGCTAAAAAGTAGAAATTGTTACCTTAAACTTATGTAATTCTAATGCTGTATTTATTAAAAGGCAAGTGATACGAGTCTTTACGGCTGGGTACACACGTACAACTTTTTCTGGCCGACCTTTCCTTACTAGCGATCGTATAGGTGGGATAAATCACTGTGGGTCACCGCAAAAGTCGATAGTTTGCTGCATAGAAGCCCACATGATTGGCGGTGATTTACCAACAAATTTGATCACACGTTCATCTGATCTAGGAAAAACACTGCAGATTTTTAGGCCCTGCCGACCGGAAATATTGGTTGGTTTGGACGAAAAATCTGCTTGTGTGTACCCAGCCAAACTAAAGAGCTATGTTGTATCCTGGATTTTACAGTAAGTCAGGAAGTGTTTTTTTAGCATAGAGATTTCCTATCTAATCTGAAAAGGACAACTTGTTTCTAAATAATGGTCAGCCTTAAGCCTTGTACACACGTCCAACACACAACCCCCAAACGCGTTCACGGTCCCGTATCGGGCAATTATTGCACGTGTGTATGAGTCTGCTGGGGCATCGTTTGGTAATCCGCCATGGGCGTAGGACGTGTGTACAGACATTTAGGCACTGTTTATTCCCTATACCCATACAAATCATTTTACATGTCTTTATTTTTACCAGGTTATGTAACTGAAGAAAAGATCAAAATAAAACCTGATGAAGCAGATGTCTCCTTTAAGACTGGACAAAGAAATATTGGGGGTCAGGAAAGAAGTTTTTACAAAAATTTTAATTTCCCATACAGTAAAATGTTTCCTGTTGATCAGCAAACACCAACTACTTGTATATCAAATTGTTTTAATGTGGCAATGAGTTCACTGACTGGGAAACATTCCGATCGTACCATTAATCCACTGGGACCAGATCCATCTACTGATACCATGGAATCCAACCTAAATACCAGCTTGTCAGCGAATTATAGATCAAGTGGTATTAAAGTGGAGATGGAATCATGGGAAGGGGAACATACAGATTGTACCATTAATCCACTTACAGAACAGATACAGGGAACAGATCCATCTACTGATACCATGGGTCCACCTAATAACAGCTTGTCAGATAATTATATATCAAATGGTATTAAAGAGGGATGGAATCATGGGAAGAGAATGTTCAGATTGTACCATTAATCCACTTAGAGAACAGATACAGGAACAGATCCATCTACTGATACCATGGATCCACCTAAATAACAGCTGGTCAGATAATATATATCAAATGGTATTAAAGAGAATGAATCATGGGAAGGAAATGTTCAGAAAATTATATTTTGAATGAATGAAAGATGAGTTTATTTTACAGGAAGAACATGCAAACTGCAATATTACTCCATGCACAGAAACACTGCAGGGAGCAGATGCAATATTTTCTTGTTCTGTATGTGGTTTATATTCCAACATCATTCATATCTGGTTCGCCATTACAGAACTCACAGAACTCACAAAGAAGAGAAGCTATTCTCCTGCCCTGTGTGTAAGAAAAAATTTCGGATTTATTCTCATCTTCAAACATTTAAACCCACACAGGAAAAAAGCCATTTTCATGTTCTCAATGTGAAAATGTTTTGGGGTTTCTAGGCCATCTTAAAGGCATTTAATAGTTCACACAGGAGAGAAACCATTTACCTGTTCTGTGTGTGGGAAATGTTTTGGGCTCCAAAGTCATCTAAAAAAGACATTTTATGACTCATACAGGAGAAAAATCATTTCCTTGTACAATTTGTAAGAAGTCTTTTGCAGTTCCTAGCCATCTTAAAAGACATCTTAGCGTTCACAGAAAACGGAGAGTCCCCCACTGACGGAATTGAAATAATAAATAGGTAGAATAGTGAATGTTTTGGTACTGTGTTCCATTACTTATCCTCTTACAGGCAAGGTTAGGGCTTTAGTGGGGATTATGTAGCTCAGAGCTGGCCACTGCATCTAGAAGTTAAAGGGCATCTATACTGTGAAATTGTTTGTTTTTTAAATTGCCTGTTACTGGGCTATTCTTCCCAACTATCACTTTTTTTTTTTTTGTTTGTTTTGTTTGTTTTTTGATCCCTTATGGTCCCCTAGTTCTTTGGATATTTACTCTGATGCATCTTATTTTCTAATGCCATTCATCTTCCTTATCATAAACTCATGAGTTTTTTTTTGCTGTAACTGGAATGGATGGTTTAATGTATGTAAATGAAATTCCCACTCTCGCAGTGCTGGGGGGGGGAGCCAAGTGTGCTTGACTTTTAGAAAAGTCAGATGGAAGGATGGGTCTGTTACTAGAGTGGGGGATGATGAGCCTGAGCTAAACAATTACTGGATTGAAGGCATGCTACATACTAGTATTTAATTATAGATTAATATGAGGCAAAGTCTGTTTCCCAGTATAGTTGCCCTTTAACACCGGTAGACAAACTTTAAGGAGTTTTCATACTGTTTTGTTATAAAACACATCTTCCTAAACAAAAAGGTGATTGTCTCTGACTGACTGGCTTCTAGGCTTTGTACACTGTGACAGGTACGTTATTCGGTCGAATCTAAATATTGACCGTCATTTTCTCCGTAAAATTGGGTGAATTGACTGGACTGGAAATTTTCCCTGATTTCATGTTGGAATTATTCTCCTGATCTTATGGTCTTCAGGCCGATAGGCCACATGATTATTGTGTCATAACATAAGTGGTACTGCTTTAATTTACATTAGACAGACGGTTCTGTCTCTCTAAGGGAATATCGACCAGGTGTAAAGCAAATACAGCATGTGCAGTGGAACTGGGAGTAAATGCAGTGCTGTAAACTGTGGATTGGTTATACTGTAGGACATTGCTAGTTTGTGAAAATGTTAATTTCAAAGCTGATGAATAAAGTTGCTTTTTGTACACTGACATTTGATTAATTTTTATACCTGTATCACATTTCCTAGAGAGCATTTGTTGTCTTGTTTTCTTTCAGATTTTTAGCCTTGAAAGTGCTGATTAAAGCAACATATTGCTTGCCTCTATATAGATGCTTTATTTGTGAAGTCATGTAAATCTTTCACTACAACCAGGCCTGCAGTTCCTTGTACATTGACTGGTTACAAGCTGGCTGTCACCCAGTAAAATGGGGGTGGGGTTCTTTGTAGTGACCATACATGGTTGGGCTATGACTTCATTCATTGGTAAACATATTAACTAACCATGTCTAGATTATCAATGATGGACAATGAATGGATTACAGGCTGATTGTATGGGAATTGTGCAGAGCTAATTAATAGACAGCTCTGGGAATTGGACAGTAACCAGCTATTATCTTTATCCCAGTATATAATTATAGAACATACAATAAATATATATAACATACAGTGTCTATACCCTAGATAAATTTAGAACATACAATATATATCATACATGTATAGAACCTACAATATAGAACATACAGTGATAGTGCCTACATATGAACATGCAGTGTATAGTGCCTACAATATAGAACATGCAGTGTATAGTGCCTACAATATAGAACATGCAGTGTATAGTGCCTACAATATAGAACATGCAGTGTATAGTGCCTACAATATAGAACATGCAGTGTATAGAGCCTACAATATAGAACATGCAGTGTATAGTGCCTACATATAGAACATGCAGTGTATAGTGCCTACAATATAAACATGCAGTGTATAGTGCCTACAATATAGAACATGCAGTGTATGTGCCTACAATATAAACATGCAGTGTATAGTGCTCAATCTAGAACCTGCATGTATGTGCCACAATATAGAACATCAGTGTATAGTGCCACAATATAGAACATGCAGTGTATAGTGCCTACAATATAGAACATGCAGTGTATTGCCTACAATATAGAACATGCAGTGTATAGAGCCTACTATAGAACATGCAGTGTATAGAACCTACAAATCATACTAAAAAATTAGTGTATGAACATACTAAATAAGAACATACAATATACAGAAGATACACTATATATATATATATATATATATATATATATATATATATTATACAGTGTATAGAACATACTATAAGTCTACAGCGTGTAATAAATAAAACACAATCTATATATATAATATAGTATTAACATACATATATAGAACATACAGTGATAAAACCTACTATATATAGAAAACTAGCAGTTGTACCTGCTTTGCCCGTGCATACTTGTGGGTATAGTAATTTGTTACATGCAGGTGTGTGTTTGGCTTAGAGGTAGAGACGTGGAAAAAAGGGCCCAGTTGGTAATGTACGTCATTTATGTAATAGTTATGAGTTGAGAGGTGACATTGCTTGAGGGAGGTATAGCATATATTTTTTAGCAAAACTTATATACAACATTATCATTTTTTTCCAATTGGAGTGTAAATATACAGATGTTGTGGTGAACTTACTCATGAACCTGCTACATGGAATTTGCCGTTGGGAAGACATGTTGATTGCAACTGAATATTGCAGCAACTTAGTGACTGACGGCGTCAGTGTCTCTGAAGCATGTGACATGTGGCTCTTTGTCTGTGTTGTTAAAGTCGGGCTTCATTCTGTTGTGCTGTCTGAACCCTGTGTTTTTTTTATTGTAACATTAGTTAGCAGTATCCCCTTGTTTGCACTTAATCCTTGCACAAGGATCACTTTATATCGACTATTAGACCCCATTTAATAAAATTACTTTCTCTGGTCCGAATTGAATTCCATATGTCCTTTGTTCTATTAGTTGTCTGTGAAGTGTGTGGGGTGTCTGGTGCTCAACCCTTTAATTGCCACAGATCGTAAATTTTACAATCTGTGGTTGAAGAGACTAAAGTGCCACAGATCGTAAAATTTACGATCTAGACACTTTAACTGCTGCCTGACACTTTAAGGCAGCTACGGCGATCGGGAAGGCAGCATTCAAGTCCCCCTCGATCCCCATCAGTTTTGTCTAAAACCTAAGTGGGGATCGGGAGATAACTTACCTTCTTTCCAGGAGCGGAGGAAGAGCAGGTCCGTGCGATAAGGGAGACCCCGGTGCCATCAAAGATTTCCTGCATCACGGGGTCTTCCCTTAGGCTTCCCCCGTCTGCCCCTGGTGGTGTAGTGGAGGTACTGCCACTGCATCTCCGTTCAGATCACGTGTAGTACCTGGTATAGTAAAGCTGTCAGTGTGACAGCTTTTCTATACTTTTTGTGAATGGAGCTCAGAGCTCCATTCACAAATAGGATTTTTTCTAAGTCTTTGCTAATGGGGACAGAGATCAAAATTTGGTGATCAGTTCTGATCACCAAATTATTGATCTTTGCCAATGAATGAAAAATCACTCCCTGGAAAATGGATTTCGGGAAGTGATTTTTCCGATCGGACTTCGAATTGGAAAACGGGCATTTTTCATTAAATACCACTAAAAGAGTGTGTGTGCATGGGGCATGGGTTGTGGTGGATTTTGATTTTTGTTCTTGTACCTGCACTTCTACATGGGTCCCATTTGAGCTAGTTGGTGGACTCGTCTCTTTTGCACCGGCATACCGTTTGATTCAGTACATGTGGGAGATTACAATTTAGTGGTTTTTTTTTGCTTGTCAAGTGGGTTTAGGTAGGATTTCAACCTTTGAATCCTTGTTTTATTTTCACAAAATCTAAAAACACAATCTATGGATTACTGTGTCTGGAATTCTTGATTATGTATGAAGCTTGGCACCGTACCGTAGCTGAAGGTGTGTAGATTCCAAAAATATAAAGTTTGTTGGGGGTATTTTCCAAGTTTCGGGACTGTTTCCTTTGAAAAATGGTTGGCTGCTCAATTTACACAGCACTTTGATTTTTTCTTGTAATTGCACTTGTGCATGGGTCCCATTTGAGCTAGTTGGTGGCCATGTCTCCTGTATGCAACCACGCATATGGCATACCATTTGATTAGACATGTGGGAGATTGACCTTTATTAGTTTATTTTACTTGCCAAGTGGGTTTATGTAGATTTCAACCTTTCAATCATCTTATTTTATTTTTGACAAATCTCCTAAAAACACAGAGTTCTATGGATTACTGTCTGGAATTCTTCATGTATGTATGAAAACTTGGCACCGTAATGTAGCTGAAGGTGTGTAAATTCAAAAAATATATAGTTTGTGTGGGAATATTTCCAAGTTTCGGGGCTGTTTCCTTTGAAAAGTTTAGGCTGTTCAAATTACAAAGCACTTGTAAGCACTAGGGCATGCTTCCTATTTCTACCGAACACTGCGCCCAACCATTGGTGGTATGCATAAAGAATGCATTGCATTGCATTGCATAGCGAAGTGTGTAGATTCCAAGAAATAGTTTTGGGGGTGTATTTCTAATATGGAGGGGTGTTTAGTCTGACAAATCTGAAAAGTTTGCTGTAATTGGCCCACTGTGAATTGGCTCACTTTGTGGCTAGTCGATTAAACGTACGTATGTGTAACCATGCATTTGGGCATACCGTTTATTCAGGACATTTGGCAGATTGATATTTGGTAACTTTTTTTTTACATTCCATGGGGTTTAGCATGATTTCTACCTTCAAATGTTATTTTGTTAATTTTTTCAGAAAAGTGTGAAATTCTACGAAGACACTGCACCCACACCATGATGGTATGAAAATGAACTACTACAGTGTACATGGCTGATTTCATGAATGTATAGTTTGTGTGGGGTATTTCTGAGTATGGGCTGTTTTGTGAAAAACGTCAGACTGTTCAATTCGAGTTGGCTAAATATTTTCTCTGTTTCTGAGCCTCATGCATTGTCCCACTTTGTGGCTATTCGCTTCCACGTCCGCATGTGTAACCACACATAGGCATACCGTTTGATTCGGACATTTGGGGGATTGATATTTAGTAACTTTTTTTACATTCATGGGATTTTGCATGATTTCATCTACCTTTGAAAGTTGATTTTTGTTAGTTTTTTCAAAAAATCTGTAAAAGTGCGAAATTCTACAAAGAACTGTGCCCACAGCAATGATGGTATGAATGAACAAACTACAGTGTTACATAGCTGAAGGTGTGTAGATTCACGGAATATATATGTTGGGGGAAAACTGTTAAAATTCAGATTGTCTGAATTTTTTGCTGTTTTTTGAGCCATCTGTGCATTGTCTCACATCGTGGCTTTTCGCTTCCACGTCCGCGTGTGTAACACATATGGCATATGAACCGTTTGATTCAGACATTTGGGAGATTGATATTTGTAACTTTTTTTTACATTCCATGAGGTTTTGACATGATTTCTAACCCTTTGAACTTGTTTTTTCTTCATTTTTTCAGAAAGTGTGAATTTCTACGAGAACTACGCCCACACCATTGATGGTATGAAGACAACTACTGTGTTCATAGGCTGAAGGTGTTAAGATTTCAGAAATATATAGTTTGTTGGGGTTATTTCTAAGTTACGGGGTTGTTCCGTGGGAAAAACTGCAGCTTGTTCAAATTCAGAGTTGGCTGAATATTTTTGCTGTTGTTTTGACAATCGTGCATTGTCTCACTTTGTGGGCTTTTTCGCTTCCATCTGCGCGGGTTTGTAACCACACATATGGCATACCGTTTGATTCAGGACATCTGGGAGATTGATATTTAGTAACTTTTTTTACATTCCATGAGGTTTTGCCATGATTTTTACCTTTTTGAATGTTGTTTGATATTATTTTTTTGAAAACTGGTAGAAGTGCAACTCTATGAAGGGGATTTTTGCTGTTTTTTGAGCCATCGTGCATTGTCTCACTTCGTGGTCTTTCGCTTTCCATCTGTCTGGTGTAACCACACATATGGCATATAAACCGTTTGATTCAGACATTTGGGAGATTGATATTAGGTAACTTTTTTTACTTCCATAAGGTTTGGCATGATTTCTATCCTTTGATGTTGTTTTTTCAGAAAAGTGCAAAATCTAAGAACTGCGACCACAACATTGATGGTAGAATGAGCAAACTACACCGATACATAGCTGAAGTTGTGGAGATTTCAGTAATATATAGTTTGTGTGGGGTATTTCTGAGTTACAAGGTTTTTGTGGAAAAAAACTGCAGACTGTTCAATTTGGAGTTGGCTAAATATTTTAGCTTATTCTGAGCCACCACCGTCTTGTCTTCGTGGCTTTTCGCTTCCACGTCTGAGTGTCTAACCAGGCATATGGCATACCGTTTGATTCAGGACATTTGGGGTATATATTTTGGTAACTTTCCATGAGGTTTGACATGATTTTTACCTTTTTGGAATGTTGTTTGATTTAATTTTTTTGAAAATTTGGTAAAAGTGTAAAGGTCTATGAAGACCTGCGCCCACACCATTGATGGTATGAAGAACGAGTTACATATCGTTACAATCTGAGGTGTGTAGATTTCAGGAATATATTTTTGGGGGGGTATTTCTGAGTTGGGGGTGGGGTGTTTTGTGGAAAAACTGCAGACTGTTCAAACACAAACTGGCTAATTTCTTTTTGCTGCTACTGACATTTGGCATGTGTCCCTCTCTGGGTAAGTTGTATCCAGTCATGGTACACCCATGAATGTGGCATACCTTTTTATTCGGGAGGGGTAGGCTTCATATTTGAAGATGCGATTGAACTTTCCTTCACAGTTTTTTGGCTGAATTCGCATTTGACTTGTCTCTGATTTACAGTGAGGAAAAATAGGAAAATGTGAGAAATAGCTTACAATTGGACGAAGAGCTGCGTCCGGGAATCTGCATTTTTTACGAACTTACCTCATAATCTTGTGGGTGTGTAGTTTAAAAATATCTCACTTGTGGGTTTATTTTAGTTAATTTGGTAAATATTCAATGTTAACTGTCAGTAGTGGTTATACATTACAATCTCACTTGTGGGATATTATAGTTAAATTTGGTAGATATTCTATGTTAACTGTCAGTAGTGGTTACACATTACATTATCTCACTTGCGGGATATTATAGTTAATTTGTGTAGATATTCTATGATAACTGTCAGTAGTGGTTATACATTACAATCTCACTTTGTGGGATATTATAGTTAATTTGGTAGATATTCTACATAACTGTCAGTAGTGTTATACATTACAATCTCACTTGTGGGGATATTATAGTTAATTTGGTAGATATTCTACGTTAACTGTCGTAGTGGTTATACATTACAATCTTCACTTGGGGGATATTTAAGTTAATTGGTAGATTTTCTACGATAACTGTCTAGTGGTTATACATTACCAATCTCACTTGTGGGGATATTATAGTTAATTTGGTAGATATTCTACTTAACTGTCAGTAGTGGTTATCATTACAATCTCCACTTGTGGGGATATTATAGTTAATTTGGAAGATATTCTATGTTAACTGTCAGTGGTTATACATTACAATCTCACCTTGTGGGATATTATAGTTAATTTGGAAAGATATTCTATGTTAACTGTCAGTGGTTATACATTACAATCTCACTTGTGGGGATTTATAGTTAATTTGGTAGATATTCTATGTTAACTGTCAGTAGTGGTTATACATTACAATCTCACTTGTGGGATATTATAGTTAAATTTGGTAGATATTCTATGATAACTGTCAGTAGTGGTTATACATTACAATCTCACTTGTGGGGATATTATAGTTAATTTGGTATATATTCTATGATAATGTCCCGTAGTGGTTATACATTACAATCTCACTGTGGGGATATTTATAGTTAATTTGGTAGATATTCTATGTTAACTGTCAGTAGTGGTTATACATTACAATCTCACTTGTGGGGATATTATGTTAAGTTGGTAGATATTCTATGTTAACTGTCAGTATGTGGTTATACATTACAATCTCACTTGTGGGGATATATAGTTAATTTGGTAGATATTCTACGATAACTGTCAGTAGTGGTTATACATTACAATCTCACTTGTGGGGATATTTTAGTTAATAGGTAGATATTCTTGTTAACTGTCGTAGTGGTTATACATTACAATCTCACTTGTGGGGATATATAGTTCATTTGGTAGATATTCTATGATAACTGTCAGTAGTGGTTATACATTACAATCTCACTTGTGGGATATATAGTTAATTTGGAGATATTCTATGTTAACTGTCAGTATTGGTTATACATTACAATCTCACTTGTGGGGATATTATGTTAATTTGGTAGATATTCTATGAAAACTGTCAGTAGTGGTTATACATTCACATCTCACTTGTGGGGATATTATAGTTAATTTGGTAGATATTCTATGATAACTGTCAGTAGTGGTTATCACATTACAATCTCACTTGTGGGGATATTATAGTTAATTTGGTAAATATTCTGTTAACTGTCAGTAGTGGTTATACATTACAATCTCACTTGTGGGGATATTTTAGTTAATTTGGTAGATATTCTACGAAACTGTCAGTAGTGGTTATACATTACAATCTCACTTGTGGGGATATTATAGTTAATTTGGTAGATATTCTACGTAACTGTCAGTAGTGGTTATACATTACATCTCACTTGTGGGATATTAGTAATTTGGAGATATCCTATGTTAACTGTCAGTGGTTATACATTACAATCTCACTTGGGGGATATTATAGTTAATTTGGAAGATATTCTATGTAACTGTCAGTGGGTTATATACAATCTCCACTTGTGGGGATATTATAGTTAATTTGGTAGATATTCTATGTACCTGTCTAGTGGTTATACATTACAATCTCACTTGTGGGGATATATAGTTAATTTGGTAGATATTCTATGATAACTGTCAGTAGTGGTTATACATTAACAATTCTCACTTGTGGGATTTTTAGTTAATTTGGTAGATATTCTATCTATATAACTGTCATTAGTGGTTTACATTACAATCTCACTTGTGGGGATATTATATGTTAATTTTGGGTAGATATTCTATGATAACTGTCAGTATGGTTTACATTACATCTCACTTGTGGGGATATTATAGTTAATTTGGTAGATATCTATGATAACTGTCAGTAGTGGTTATACATTACAATCTCACTTGTGGGGATTTTATAGTTAATTTGGGAAATATTTCAATGTTAACTGTCTAGTGGTTATACATTACAATCTCACTTGTGGGGATATTTTTAGTTAATTTGGTAGATATTCGTATATACTGTCAGTAGTGGTTATACATTACAATCTCACTTGGGGATATTATAGTTAATTGGTAGATATTCTATGATAACTGTCAGTAGTGGTTTACATTACAATCTCACTGTGGGGATATTATAGTTATTTTGGTAGATATTCTATGATAACTGTCAGTAGTGGTTAGCATTACAATCTCACTTTGGGGATTATAGTTAATTTGGTAGATATTCAATGATACTGTTGTAGTGGTATATTACAACAATCTCACTGTGGGGATATATGTTAATTTGGTAGATATTCTATGTTAACTGTCAGTAGTGGTTATACATTACAATCTCACTTGTGGGGATTTTAATTGTTAGATATTCTATGTTAACTGTCAGTAGTGGTTATACATTACATCTCACTTGTGGGGATATATAGTTAATTTGGTAGATATTCTATGATAAACTGTCAGTATGGTTTAACATTACAATCTCACTTGTGGGATTTATAGTTAATTGGGTAGTTTCTATGATAACTGTCAGTAGTGGTTATACATTACAATCTCACTTGTGGGGATATTATAGTTAATTGTATATATTCTATTTAACTGTCAGTAGGGTTATACATTTAATTTGGTTCATATTCTAGGAGGTGCAGTTTTAGTTTGGGGGGGTCTCCTGTACAGGAAACGTCGGGTACCCTACATATATCTGGTATCGTGACCGGAGTATCTGAGCTTTAGAAACAGTAAGATTTTGTGTGTAACCTTAAGATAATATCAGTAAAAATGGGAAAATACATGATATTGCAAATTTTAAATTTTTTCCCCATATTTTCCCATACATTCCTAGTAATTTCCAGAAAAGTTACAAAATTCTGTTACCATGTTAAAGTACACTTTGTCTGAAAAAAACATGATAATATTCCTGATTACTGCAGGTTTCCTACTGTAGAATTAGTCTAAAGCGATTAAGGACAAATCCTGAAAATTCAGCTGGCAACGCAAAAAAATTAATACAATTCTGCTGGCACTGAAAGGGTTAAGGGGTTAAATACTTTGGTAATTGATGAATTGCTCTCCTGAGAATTTTGCAATTTATGGTCATTGTTTATTTTGCATCGTTTTGAAGATATTTACATTTTTGTGTGTGATATGAAGCATCACCAGGTCCCATTCCCTGCCTTCCAGCTTCCTCTCGTGAACCCATGTCAGTGGATGACTGTCAATCTTCCCGTGTCTCCTCCTCCCCTAGCAGCCCCCCTCCTCCTCTTTGCAAGCCCCCCCCCTCACTCATGGACCCTATGGACCCCCATTTGTAGGCCCCCCTTGGTCCTTCCATTATAGCCCATGTGGCCCACCCACTCGCAGGTGCCTTAGCTCCACGCACTCCGGGTGTCTTAGCTCCGCCCACTCATGGGTGTCTTAGCCCGGCCCACTCGCGGTGGCCGTGGCCCTGCCCACTCGCGGGGGCGGTGGGCCACTCAGACCCCCACCCTCTCTAGTGCTGAACGACTGGCACTCAAGGAGTATAAGGAATTGCTTATCAGACCAGCTGACAAAGGCGCAGCCATCGTTCTATTGAATACATCCTATTATAGATCTGGAACTATTATCAAACTCACGAATGTCACTACATATAAACCATTGTCTAGGGATCCGCACACCTGCTCTAAAAGAGTACTTGATCTAAAACTAGACCCAGGCAAATAACATGGATTGATTACTGATGATGAGTGGGAAACCTGTCCACTGAATTCCGCGAGGCCCGCATCATATACACGGTCCCTAAAATCCACAAGTCCATAGAGGCCCCTCCAGGTAGGCCGATAGTGGCGGCATGTGGTTCCATCTTTAAACCGGTCACTACTTATTTGGACTTTTTTTCTGCAACCACTGGTCAAGGTATCAACTCATCTACGGACAGTCAACCACCTTTTACAGACCCTCTCTGACATTTATGAAATTGCGCCAAGGGTTATATTTCTTCACTTGGATGTTAACAATCTTTACACCATCTACCACAGGTACAGGTGTTGATAATATGCAGGCCTCCTTGGTGAACTGGCCACAGGAACCCCCCCACTAAATTGATGGATCTCCTACTATTTTCATTGTAACCAAACTACTTCAGATTTGAAAACTCATTCTTCCAACAAACAGCCGGTACGGCCATGGGGTCAATATTGCCCCTCATTAACCAATATCTTCATGGAAGACTATGAAAATCCGAACATCTACCATTGGAGGGGGGAAACAAACTCCTCTTATATAAAAGATATATGATGATCTATTCTTTCTGTGCGCGGCACGATGGGGAGGCATTCAGTTTGTGGATACCTCAATAGCCTTAAGTCACCAGTTAAACTTCCATGACAATGAGCAGTGAAACAATAGATTTCTTAGATTTGCGCATTTACAAGGAGGGCGATTGTGTTCTACACTTTCCACCACTGACAAAATACCCCTCAAACAGCTTTTTTCCCACATCGCAAAAATGGCATTATATTTACCCAAAGCTTAAGGGTACTCAGAAACAACACAATATTGGATTTTGGCTCACGAACAACTGCCCAGCTTCAACACAATTTATTAGCGAGGCTATGATCAGGTTCTGGTTGGGCAGCAGATTCAACGAGCCTTTATCAATGGCCGGGGAGAGATGAGGCTCCTACCCCTACAAGTAACACAGTTTCAAGGAATCTACCCCCGTTTGTTAGCACGTACTTTCCATGTAGCACTAGCTTATAGCACAGCTCAAAAAGCGCTGGGAGATTTTAGCCGTGAAAAAACTTACCTTTTCGAGATTCTGTTGAGCTGTTCGCATATAGACGGGAAAAATCTTAAGAATATCCTTATGCTGATTGACCTGAGGGAGCCCCCCACAAATGCATATAACTTGGCTTCCATCACCTAGATGGCTTCTTTAAATGCCAAGATGCCTGACATGTAGGATGCCCTTACTGGCTCTGACTTCCCACATCCCCAGCATGGAAATCCATCCATATAAGATTCAGACTCATTTGCCTTAGTCAATTCATAATTTACTTCATCACATGCCCCTGTGGCAAATACTGTGTAGGCAAAGAACCACTACAAACCCTTCGTGACCGATTGGCCAATCACAGGCATGACTTGGGGGCATGTGACAAATACGGTGAACAATCTGTTGCCCGTATTTTCGTAAGATGGCACATCCATTAGCTACTTTGAAGTGGATGGCCATCGCCATGAACCTGAGAAGGAAGGGAGTGACAGAACAGAGCGCTTCTGCAGCGAGAGATCCGGTGGACTCAAATTTTGGACACTATGTCCCCTATGGGACTCAACGAACAGCTGGCCCTATCGTGTTATTTATAGAACTGCCTCTGTAGCTTTATACTTATCTGGACTTTGGTTTTCCCATCTGTTGGATGTGATTTTATGTCCATTCGGACTTTTTCCCCCATTACTTATTATTTATCTTTTACAGGTTGTGTTTCACGGTAGCCCTAGATTAGGCTATATTGGATTTACTTGTTCTGGGTAACCGTAAGGCACTTAGCCCTTTAGTTATTGCACTTTATAGCTGGGTTCTTTCCCAGCTCACTCTGACACTATCTTGGCCGTTTGTATCACGCACTGCACTTTCAGGTTACTTGGCATTGGTGCCCATGTTATTTCTGCACAGCGGGGCTGACTCTTGCTTCTCTCCTTGCTTATTATTGATTGACGATCATACAGGACTGTTCTGACACGGGTATCACGTGGGGGGGCGGGTTGGTGGGAGGGGCTGGGTGTGTGTTTTAGGTTTTTTAAGGAAATGCATTGGATTGGTCTGTAACCCTGATGACGGCCCAGAACTGATGGGCTGAAACGCGTAGGCACTTCAACCTACTGTTTGGATTAAATCTTTAAATGAGACCGTGGAGGCTTGTGTATTCGTTTAAAGGGCACGTCCACCCCAAAACTATAATCCCCCCACTACTGGCCCACCATGTAGTGTAGTGTAATCCTTACCTCACATCCCACTCCATAGGGTTCTCCTGTAGTCCCCCCCCCCCCAAAGTCCCAAAAACTGTCCACCAGGAGGCTAGCAGGGCTCTGCCTGCTATCTTGCCTCCGGTAGATTTTTGCCATGCGTACTGCAGCCCCTTCTCCCTCCCCTCCCTCTCCCTCCCGTTCTACTATCCCCTCGCCCCTAGCACAAAACCCCCTTAATATGATGCTCCCCCATGTCCCCCACCCCAACCGCATATTTTTTTTTTTCAAAAGCTCCCCAAACTCTTACTTACCTCTCCTCTTTACTCCGCTGCACTGAATGACCGGCAGCCGCGTCCGTGATTGGCTGCCGCTCAGCCATCACAGACGCGACTGCCGGTCCCGCCCCTGTGCTTGGCATTCTCGCAGCAGGGGCCGGCAGTGGCGGCGGAGGAACGAGAGGAGGTAAGTAAAGTTTGGGTGGCTTTCTGAAAAAAAAAATATGCGGTTGGGGCTGGGGACAGGGGAACTCATATTAAAAATGAGTTTTAAGGTGGACTACCCTTTAATATAGAGCATACTATAAGAAATATAACGTAATAAATAAAACAAGCAATCTATATATATATATATATATATATTTATATATAATAATACAGTGTATATACTTACTATACGTATATAGCATTTAATAAATAAAACATACAATCTATATATAATACAGTTGTATATAGCATACTATAAGTATATAGCAAGGTAATAAATAAAACATACAATCTATATTATAATACAGTGTATATAGCATATACTATAATATAATAGCAGTAATAATAAACATACAACTATATATATAATAAGTGTATATAACATACTATAGTAGAGCATGTAATAATAAAACATACATCTATATAATACAGTGTATATACATACTATAAGTATATAGCATGTAATAAAACATACAATCTATATATATAATAGTGTATAGAACATCTATAAGTAGCATGTAATAAATAAAACATACACATCTATATATATATAATACAGTGTATAATAACATACTATAAGTATATAGCATGTATATAAACATACAATCTATATATAAACAGTGATAGAACATACTATAAGTAGCATGTATAAATAAAACATACAATCTATTATTAATCAGTGTATATAGCATACTATAAGTATATAGCATGTAATAAATAAAACATACATCTATATAATATATATATATATATATATATTATAATATTAATAGTGTATGAACATACATAAGTATTTAGCATGTAATAACTAAAACATACAATCTATATATATATATATAATATTATAATATATATATATATATATATATATATATATAATACAGTGTATATAACATACTATAAGTATATAATCAGTAATAAATAAAACATACAATATATATATATATGTGTGTGTTGTGGTGTATAGAACTACTATAAGTATTTAGCATGTAATAAGTAAAACATACAATCTATATATATATATATATATATATATATATATATATTATATATTATATAATAGTGTATATAGCATACTATAGTTATAGCATGTAATAAATAAACATACAATCTATATATATATATATTATAATATATAATATAATAGTGTATGAACATACTATAAGTATTTAGCATGTAATAACTAAAACATACAATCTATATATATATATAATACAGTATATATAACATACTATAAGTATATAGCATGTAATAAATAAAACATACAAATATATATATATATATGTTGTGTGTGTGTGTATAGAACATCTATAAGTATTTAGCATGTAATAACTAAAACATACAATCTATTATATATATCTATATATATATAATATATATATTATTTATATATATATATATATATTATTATGTATATAACATACTATAAGTATATAGCATGTATAATATAAACATACATCTATTATACTAATAGTGTTATAACATACTATAAGTATATAGCATGTAATAAATAAAACATACAATCTATATATATATATATATATATATAAATATATAGTGTATAGGAACATACTATAAGTATTTAGCATGTAATACTAAAACATACAATATTATATATATATATATATATATATATAATATATACATTGTATATAACATACTATAGTATATAGCAGTAATAAATACCATCCAATACTATATATAATATATATATATATATATAATATAGTGTAGAGAACATACTATATATATTTAGCATGTATTAAATAAACATACCATCTATATTATAAAGTGTCTATAACATATAAGGTATATAGCATGTAATTAATAAAACACAATCTATATCTAATATACATTATATAGCATACTATAACCTATAGCTGTAATCCATAAAACATACCATCTATTATATAATACAGTGTATATAACATATAATGTATAAGCATTGTAATAAATAAACATACAATCTATATATAATCATGTATATAACATACTATAAGTATATAGCATGTAATAATAAAACATACACTATATATCTATATATATAATATATTATATAATAATACGTTGTTAGAACATACTATAGTATTTAGCATTTAACATACATCTATATTATCTGTATATACTTAAGATAATATAGCATGTACATAAAACACAATCTATATATATACTTGTATATAACATATAAGTATATAAGCATGTAATTATAAAACATACAATCTATATTATAATAGTGTATTAACATACTATAGTATATGCATGTAATACATAAAAAAAACATACCAATCTATATATATATCCGTGTATATAACATACTATAAGTATAGGCAGGTAATAAACATACATCTATATATATAATGTGTATATACTGCATACTATAAGTATTTCATGTAATAAATAAAACATACAATAATCCTATAGTAAATTACAGATGTACAACGGTGAGTTTTGTGGTAGTTAACCGGAGTTAATTCATTCTGGCGTTCAGCCTCTAACCAGACCCCAAACATCGTATGTGCCAGTGTCCGCTTCCTGTAGTGATCACGTGATCGCACCTGATAGTGCGTTGAGTCGCGGTACCGGAGGTTGGTCGTCATTAGTCGGTTCACTGAACGGGAATATCGGTAGGAGTCGGTCTCTGCTTCTTTGGATTTTTATGTCTCCCTCCTTGAAATTGTGTTGGGGCCTAGAGGATAATGTCATGGGTGGAATGTGGTTCGGGTAGGGAATTAAATGGCGCCCCTTGTGTGTTATAATGGTTATATTTGTACAGGTGATACCATTAAAGGGGAAGTATTGTCACATGACATGTAGGGCCATCATATTACAATCTTTATCATGTACATACCCTGGGTGATTATATATTAGATATGCACCCCCAGCTGTAAATTATAGGGAGAAGTTCACCACATAGTTCCGTGACCATATAAAAGCACCAGGCACAGAACTCCAGGTGACTTCTAATATCCCCTTTAATTTACAGTTGGGGGTGCATTATTTATATAACCTGGCTCTTTTGTGCTTCTGTTTCTTTCCTCCTGGAACTGTAAGATTATAATGCTATAATCTTACAGTTCCACCCATAAATCCACTACAGGGTGTAGGTTATATCCCTTTCATTTACAAGTTCAGAGTGCATTATTTATGTATACCTACCCCTTTGTGGCTTCAGGTTCCCTTCTCCTCCTGGAACTGTAAAGATTATAAGGCTATAATCTTACAGTTCTTCCCATAGACATCCACTACAGGGGTAGGTTATATCCCTTTAATTTCAGTTTGGGGTGCAATTATATTATAACCTACCCCTTTGTGTCTTCTGGTTTCCTTCTCTTGGACCTGTAAGAATTAAGGCTATAATCTTACAGTTCCTCCTCCCTAGAAATCCACTACAGGGGTAGGTTATATCCCTTTAATTACAGTTCGGGGTGCATTATAATATAATACATATCTGGGTTATTCAATTAAAGTCTAATTGTTAAAAATGGTGCTAATTTTGCCCCAACTAATCAGATGTTAGCTTTCAAATGTTAAATAATATCTGATTGTGGGGGCAAAATTAGCACAGCACATTTTTAACGATAAGAACTTATTGAATCTCCCTGATAATACGGTATATTTATGTATATAGAAAAGGCGCTTGCGTGGATATGATCTTACGTGTGTATAATACATTAGCGGGCCATACAATAACCTATCTGGGGGCATTGTTCACCAATAGAACATGTCAGTGGCACTGGACGCTCCTTAAAACTTGAAGAAAAAAGGTTTAGGCTTCAAGTTGGGAAAGGGTTTTTTTTCACTGTGAACGGTAAAGCTATGGAACTGTCTTCCAGTGGACGTTGTAATGGCAGGTTCATGGTCCAGTTTTAAAAAAAGCTGGGTGAGTTTCTACAAACAAGGAATGTTACAGTTACTGTTTGATACATAAAGTAGAGTTGGGAAGGGTTTGTCACTGTGAGAACGGTAAATCTATGGACTGTCTTCCAGTGGACGTTGTTATGGCACGGTTCATTGGTCAGTTAATAAAAGCTGGATGAGTTTCTACAAACAGAATGTTACAAGTTACTGGTATTGATACATAAAGTAGAGTTGGGAAAGGGTTTGTCACTGTGAGAAACGTTAAAGTATGAACGTTCCATGGACGTTGTTTATGGCAGGTTCATTGGTCAGTTAAATAAAAAGCTGGGTGAGTTTCTCGCAAAAAGGAATGTTACAAGTTACTGGTATTGATAACCTAAAGTAGAGTTGGGAAAGGGTTTGTCACTGTGAGAACGGTAAAGCTATGGAACTGTCTTCCAGTGGACGTTGTTATGGCAGGTTCATTGGTCAGTTAATAAAAGCTGGATGAGTTTCTACAAACAGGAAGTTACATTTACTGTATTGATACTAAAGTAGAGTTGGAAAGGGTTTGTCACTGTGAGAACGGTAAACTATGAACTGTCTCCAGTGGAACGTTGTTATGGCAGGTTCATTGGCAGTTTAATAAAAAGCGGATGATTTTCTACAAACAAGGAATGTTAAAGTTACTGGTATTGATACTAAAGTGAGTTGTGTGAAAGGGTTTTTCATTGAGAACGGTAGCTATGGAACTGTCTTCCAGTGGACGTTTTAATGGCAGGTTCATTGGTCAGTTTAATAAAAAGCTGGTGAGTTTTCTACAAACACGGAATGTTACAAGTTTACTGGGATTGATACATAAAGTAGAGTTGGGAAAGGTTTTGTCACTGTAGAAACGGTAAAGCTATGGACTGTCTTCCAGTGGACGGTTTAGGCAGGCTTGGTCAGTTTAATAAAAGCTGGATAAGTTTCTACACACAGGGTGTTACAAGTTACTGGTATTGATACATAAAGTAAGTTGATCCAGGGAAATTTCCGATTGCCACTTGGAGTCATGAATACATTTGGTGGGTTTTTTTTGCTTTCCTTTGGATCAACAGTTAGGCAGGAAATGAGGATATTGCTAGATGGGTTGGATTGGATGGACGTATATCTTTATTCAACCTTTCCATAAATTTTATTTAAATTATAAATAGACCCATATTAATATGAATTTTTTTAATTCATATTGTTAGATGAAATAACTGGTATAGACAAGTTTTTTAATTTGTACCAAATATGCTTAAAAATGTGTCCTTGTTTGCTTAATAAGACAATATAATTTAGTCCATATTTGACTTTTTAAAAGGAAAAACACTACCTGTGAAAAGAAACTAATCTGTCAAGATGGATCTGTTGTCAGAAAGATTTCAATAGCAATGGGATGGTATAATTGGTTAATCCTCTACAAACAGATCGTAAGCTGTATCCAACTTCATCTCCCTATATACACCTCTGTATAGATTGGTTCTCTGGGTTAACACATTACCACAATGCTAAGCAGCTTCCCTTTACATAAAGCCAGAGCCCAGACTACCAATTATCATTTTATCAGGTGTGGTGGGATAATTGGTCATATCTGTGCCCAATCTAAGCACGATTTGTGGAGATTTAAAGTTTTAACATTGATATTTATGGAAATATATTAGAATTCTCTTTCCGGTTTACTGCATGATGCTTAAGTCCCACCTCTACAAGACCTAATGGGGATCTCAGAGGAAGCGACTGACCCAGTGATGGGGAACAGATAAAAAACCATCTGAATGAGAGAATCCCGATCTCACCTGGAGATTATCCCCTGCTGACTGGGAGGTGAGGGGCTCTGTGAGTGGTGCAGGGGGTGGGGATTATTTGGAATAGTTCTACCTACTGTCCATAGAGTTGATATTTATTTCTTCTGGGGCAGTGGCTCCTATTAGCTATGGGCCCCTTCCTGTACAGATATATTCTCTCTCCCTCCCAATCCCCAGGACTACATGTTATGAAGAAGTCTGGGGGATGGCGTCCACACAGCTGCATCATGACTGTATGTTGGAAGGATCCTGCAGGCTCCATCCCCCAACTGTTCCCATCCGTCTCGCTCCGTCATACAGAAGGAAAATGCCAAGAAGATCCTGGACCTCATCTCCAACATCATCCACCTGCTGACTGGAGAGGTGGGTGTGTCCCAATCCGTGATTGGTTGTAAACAGTGGATGATAATCCGTCTCTCTGTCTGGGTGGTGACTGTAACATTGTGTGTTCAGGTGGCCATAAGGTGTGAGGATGTTTCCAATCTATTTCTCTCCATGGAGGAGTGGGAGTATTTAGGGAAACAAGACCCTTTACAGGGAAGTGTATAGAGAGAATACCACCGCTCACTTGGGTAAGTAATGTTTTCATGGCACAAAATATCAGGCTTAGTTAATTTAAAGGGTAAGTACACTCAAAAACAAAGTTTAATGGTCTGTATCCCTAACTAACCTTTTCCTTTTTTTTTAGGTCCTTCAAGCCTACCTGTGCCCCAGTAAAGGGCTGGCCATCTGGTATAATGTCTGCAGTCAGGTAAGCTCCGCCCCCCCCAGACTTGCTGGACCTCGTTCAGACTTGTGTCCAAATATCCAGTGGCGGTCCCCTCGCGTCAAAAGCGGGCACGCGGCGGGTGGCACGCGCACGAGGGAACCGCCACTGGATTTTGGACACAAGTCTGAACAGGTCCAGCAAGTCTGGGGGGCGGAGCTTACTGACTGCAGACTTATCCAAGAGGGCCAGCACTTTACTGGGGCACAGTTAGCTCTAAATGGTACAAGGAGCTCCTTGCAATTACTTGCAATACTGGGTCTTAGCATTATGTGTCCACAGTAAAGGCTATTCGTCTTTTAAATTAATTTTTTAGGGGTTATAAGTCTTGTATTTTAAAATCTCTAATGATACTCATCCTTGCCAGTTTCATCCGTATCAGTTATTAGACGGGGTCAGACATACGGACAGGATCAATGCATATGTAGTCATCTGGTCAAAGTAAACATTTTTTACATAGACCCTTCTGCATAATTTTACATGTCTCTCTTTTACCAGGCTCTACACCTGAAGAGAAGATAAAAGCTGAAAAAGCAGATGTGGCCTTTAAAAGTAGACAAGTATATTTGGGGTCAAGAAAAAAGTTTTTGCAAAAAGTAACACTGAGCACTGACATGTCTCCTTCTGGTCGCAAACACCAACCACCTGTATACAAATGGTTTTAATGTGGACAATTTCCAGCAGTTATCAGAAAAACGAAGATCAAGCCAAGGAGGAACATATACTGCCAACCCCACCTTCCTTCAATCTCCATCTCTTAGATTGCAAGGGGAAATCAGCAAAATCAGAGCCTCAACTTTCAAAACGGTTTGTTCCGATCAGATTTCCGATTGTTGCACTCAATCGGAAATCCGCCCCGTAAGAACATCTGGCCGTGTGGCTAGCTGTACAGAACACGATCCAGGGGAAGCCTCCACTACTGATACCATGGATCCAACCTAATAACAGCTTGCAGATAATTATATATCAAATGGTATTAAGAGGAATGGAATCATGGAAGAGAATGTTCAGATTGTACCATTATCCACTTACAGAACAATATACAGGAACGATCCATCTACTGATACCATGGGTCCAACCTAAATAACAGCTTGTCAATAATTATATATCAAATGGTATTAAAGAGGTGAGATGGAAATCATGGGAAGGAGAATGTTCCAGATTGGTAACCATTATCCACTTACGAACAGATACGGGAACGATCCATCTACTGATACCATGGGCTCCAACCTAAATAACAGCTTGTCAGATAATTATATATCAATGGTATTAAAGAGGATTGAAGTCATGGGAAAAAAGAACATTTAATTGTAGATTAATCCACTTACAGAAGATACAGGGAACAGATCCATCTACATAACCATGGGATCCAACCTAAATAACAGCTTGTCAGATAATTAATATATCAAATGGTATTAAAGAGTGAGTGGAATCATGGGAGGAGAAGGTTCAGATTGTACCATTAATCCACTTACAAACAGATCCAGATAACATCCATCTACTTATGTGAGATCAAGTTTTAATAGCAGCCTCTAATATGAAATCTCAAATTTAATAATTTTATTTCCCATGAAGAACATCCAACCTGCAATATTACTTCAGGTACAGAACAGATCCAGGAGCAGACGCAATATTTTTCTTGTTCTGTATGCGGTTTAATATTTTTAACACATCATTGGACTTATTTTTTCCATCACAACCCTGAAGAAGGAGAACTTTTTTCTTGTTCTATATGTAGCAAAACCTTCCAGTTTTAACTCTTTAAACCTTCACAAGACATTTTAACGACCCACACGGAAGACAGCCATTTTCATGTTTCTGAATGTTGGAAAATGTTTTTCGGCGCTGAGCATGTGAAAAGGCATTTCCATAGTTTCACAAGCACACCGGAGAGAAACATTGACCGCTTTCTGTGTGTGGGAAATGTTTGGTCTCCATGTCATCATTAAAAGACATTTTATGATTCACACAGAGAAAATCGTTTTCTGTGTTTGTATGTTGGAAATCTTTTGGCAGTTCCAGGGCCATCTTAAAAGACATCTTAGGGTTCCAGGAATATAATGCTCCCTACGTAATATATAAATAACTAAACAGTGGATTGCAGATAACTGTGTAAGGAATAACACTGCTAACACATTTCAGAATGATGTGGTTAACACAAAAATGGCGCTCAGGCAAGCCAGGGAGTGAAGCACATGTTTACAGTTGCACTCCCACGGTATCAGTCCCTGCCCAACTTGCACAGAAAAGCAGCAAGTGCACTTATCAGATCCTTATGATGGTGGTCCGATTATATGTCGTGATTGCACACTTAATTCAGTAAGTATGGTTTTAAAATTGATGTTGATGTAATGAATAAATAAAGGGATCCAAAAGTGTGTGTGTGCCTAGTGTCCTTAGCCTGAATAAACACAAGCATCATGCTTATTTAAAACTGACTTGCCCCCATTTGGAGGAACTTCCACCCTTCCTTAGGTGTAACACTAACACTGGTCACAAGTTGTGTGATCTCACATGGCCAGCAAAACACACACCCTCCCTAAGGTGTGGTCACATTACTTAAACATTAGAATATTAACATGGAATTATATAAAATTATACTATAACTCTTCTGAACCACACAATGTGTCATTATGTGACAATAAACCATAAATGCAATAATGTGATAAATCCACCCAGCGAGCGGCAATACATAACTGTCTATTGATAACAAGGAAAGTTTAGTAACTTATTAATATCTCTTACTTTAAAAATGTTTCCATAATTACTTTGCTGTCTAGAAATTCCCGTATAAGGTAGTCTCCAAGATCCAAGATTGTCCAAAATGTTTTATAATCCATAAGGATTACAGCGAATTTATACTTCGAGAGTTTCCTATCTTGGTCCATGTCCCCTCAAGCATTAAATACATAATTCTAGTGCGGAGTAAAGTCTGAAAAATGTAATCAATGCCATGTTGGAAATAAACCTGCATTGTTCACAACACAAGAACTGCCTGTTCATATAATGTTGTTTCACAACGGTATATAAACCCATAATACTAATATTTTTTCATTTCTTATTTGTTGGATATGGAACCATTACCAGTGAAACAGTGGGTGAGCACATGCCACAATACCGACTTCTATTGGCTGAATGTTCTGCCAAATGTTATAATCCGTATATAGAAGGAAATTGGCTGGTTTCATAGTGACACTTGGAATGACTTAACAGAGTGTGATTGGAAAGATTAAATGTTTCCAATCAGTGTGCAATGCTTGAAGTCTTCTAACCAGAGGCTCAAGGCTGCAAAAAGAGCACCTTTAAGACATATCCCATAGAGAAGATACTTGTAAAGTATTGAAAGATCCTAAAGGAAAGATCATTTTAATGAGGTTATCCTCTCCATTGGTAGGTGCATGTGTTTGATATCATGACGCAATTTGCATTTAAATGATGTCACCGCTGTGTGACCCAACAATGTGGAAGAGTGTTGGGCCCAGAGATAAGTGAATAATTTTGGCTGTAATTTATTCCACCACCATGTCCTGTCGAAAAAGTTTTGGCAAAACGGCTCCTTTTTATAGAGTAAATAACTACCATATGAACAGCCATTGAATTCTGTAGATGTAAATGTTGTGACTTTCAACTGATTCATTTAAAAGGAGAACATATTCCAAAAAGCAAGGGCGGCCATGGGGACCAATATGACCCCCACATATGTAAGTTAGACTCAAAGATTTCGAACAATGATATAGTACACAGCAATGATGCTTTTAAAATGTGCTGGTAAACACAACTATTGTTTTGTGGGGGTGGGTGGGCTCTATACTATATACCCGGTCTTTGATAATAAAATGGTGTGTAGCCGCCTATTAGTCCCGTTATACATACGCTAAAAGAGATGAATTTGGTAGGATATGGTGATACCTTTTTATTATGGACTAATAACTCTATCAGTTAAAGATGTGCTTACCCTGTTACCCTGTTATTTATACTGCTTTGACCCTGAAAGAGAGAAGTGTATCTCCGAAAGCTGTCCTGTAAAAATGAACTGTTTGTCCATAATAAAAAGGTATAGCCATATCCTAACAGTACTCAATCTCTTATACTTCTTCTTGTTAAATGGGAGATATGTGACCATGGTAAATTAAAAATTTTGCCACATAGAATACTCAATTTTTTTTTCATCTTATACTATGTCATGTTACAGGGAGGCTATAACCAAGTCATGGGTTGGCTAGGGTGAAAAAGACTGTAACAAAGAAGAATATAGGCCCATAAGGTGTTTTTTGTAATAAGGTCCTATCTTTATTGTCACCGGTCTAATTCACTGAAGAAAAAGACCCACCAATGTTAAATCAGAGCTGCAGTCGGTAAAAAGGACTGGTTACGTTTACCAATTCACCCTTTATACAATACCATCCAAAGTACCAAATCACCACATTTTCTTCTGTGATTGATATACAGTTGGATGTAAAGAAACAAAGTGAGTTCACCTTTACTTTTTTTATGGTCACTAAAAGGGATATGTTTGTCCCGAGCCATGCGCTTGGCCAGACAATGACTGTCTCTTGCGGTCGGCATTAGTGCCCACGGCCGACAGTTTTGCTTGACATCTGAAATCTGCACCATGTCCTTTGCCCATTTTTGCTTTTTGCTTCCTGTTCTTCACTGGTATGAAACAGTTGGCATCACAGACAATAGCTAAATGTTTTGTTATTTACAAGGCCGCTGCTCCTCGTAGCATGCTCAATCTTAAACCATCTTACCTACAATTGCTGAATGGGGGGTTACCCATATACTATTAAAACAATATCCAGGTGCATAGCCGGGATAAAGAATGATTCCAGAGAACACAATATGTATTCACAACAAAATTTTAAGGGTCATTGTTTCTAATGTTTTATTATGAGTGCGAAAACCCGCTTGTGTTTTGCCAAGCAAAAACAATTTTCATCTGGCCTGAATAGAGAAAATGATTGTTCAACGTCTTGGCCGATTGGACCATACATGAATCTGAACGATTGCACAATAATCGGGTTACTACATTCCACAACTTTATGTTAACAAGAACCTTCTATACCCAAAGACAAGGAACCTCAGTGCCAAATCCACGTAGTATGTGGACGGTCTTCAGAATTGTGGATGACAACTTTGTGATTTGGATCGGTGCCACATCAATGAATTCCAAGAAAATGCTCCACACATGCTCAATACAAACAAGCCACAACCTACTATCAAGCTTTAACACACAAATTGAATTTTCTTTCTGGCTAATACACTAATACCCTCTTGCATGCAGTTGGTCAAAAATTTAGGCACTGTTTATTCCCTATACCCATACAAATCATTTTACATGTCTTTATTTTTACCAGGTTATGTAACTGAAGAAAAGATCAAAATAAAACCTGATGAAGCAGATGTCTCCTTTAAGACTGGACAAAGAAATATTGGGGGTCAGGAAAGAAGTTTTTACAAAAATTTTAATTTCCCATACAGTAAAATGTTTCCTGTTGATCAGCAAACACCAACTACTTGTATATCAAATTGTTTTAATGTGGCAATGAGTTCACTGACTGGGAAACATTCCGATCGTACCATTAATCCACTGGGACCAGATCCATCTACTGATACCATGGAATCCAACCTAAATACCAGCTTGTCAGCGAATTATAGATCAAGTGGTATTAAAGTGGAGATGGAATCATGGGAAGGGGAACATACAGATTGTACCATTAATCCACTTACAGAACAGATACAGGGAACAGATCCATCTACTGATACCATGGGATCCAACCTAAATACACGCTTTCAGATAATTATATATCAAATGGTATTAGAGGAGATGGAATCATGGAAGGAGAAGTTCAGATTGTACCATTATCCACTTAGAGAACAGTACGGGAACAGATCCATCTACTGATACCATGGGATCCAACCTAATCACGCTTGTCAGATAATTATATATCAAATGGTAATTAACGAGTACTATGGAATCATGGGAAGGAGAATGTTCAGAAAATTATATTTTGAATGGAATGAAAGATGAGTTTATTTTACAGGAAGAACATGCAAACTGCAATATTACTCCATGCACAGAACAGCTGCAGGGAGCAGATGCAATATTTTCTTGTTCTGTATGTGGTTTATATTTCACACATCATTCATATCTGGTTCGCCATTACAGAACTCACAGAACTCATAAAGAAGAGAAGCTATTCTCCTGCCCTGTGTGTAAGAAAAAATTTCGGATTTATTCTCATCTTCAAAGACATTTTAAGACCCACACAGGAGAAAAGCCATTTTCATGTTCTCAATGTGGAAAATGTTTTGGGTTTCTAGGCCATCTTAAAAGGCATTTAATAGTTCACACAGGAGAGAAACCATTTACCTGTTCTGTGTGTGGGAAATGTTTTGGGCTCCAAAGTCATCTTAAAAGACATTTTATGACTCATACAGGAGAAAAATCATTTCCTTGTACAATTTGTAAGAAGTCCTTTGCAGTTCCTAGCCATCTTAAAAGACATCTTATCGTTCACAGAAACGGAGAGTCCCCCACTGACGGAATTGAAATAATAAATAGGTAGAATAGTGAATGTTTTGGTACTGTGTTCCATTACTTATCCTCTTACAGGCAAGGTTAGGGCTTTAGTGGGGATTATGTAGCTCAGAGCTGGCCACTGCATCTAGAAGTTAAAGGGCATCTATACTGAGAAAATTGTTGTTTTTTAAATTGCCTGTTACTGGGCTATTCTTCCCAACTATCACTTTTTTTATTTTTGTTTGTTTGTTTGTTTTATTGATCCCTTATTGGTCCCCTAGTTCTTTGGATATTTACTCTGATGCATCTTATATTTCTAATGCCATTCATCTTCCTTATCATAAACTCATGAGTTTTTTTTGCTGTAACTGGAATGGGGATGGTTAATGTATGTAAATGAAATTCCCACTCGCAGTGCTGGGGGGGGGAGCCAAGTGTGCTTGACTTTTAGAAAAGTCAGATGGAAGGATGGGTCTGTTACTAGAGTGGGGGATGATGAGCCTGAGCTAAACAATTACTGGATTGAAGGCATGCTACATACTAGTATTTAATTATAGATTAATATGAGGCAAAGTCTGTTTCCCAGTATAGTTGCCCTTTAACACCGGTAGACAAACTTTGAAAGGAGTTTCATACTGTTTTGTATAAAAACATCTTCCTAAACAAAAAGGTAGATTGTCTCTGACTGACTGGCTTCTAGGCTTTGTACACTGTGACAGGTACGTTATTCGGTCGAATCTAAATATTGACCGTCATTTTCTCCGTAAAATTGGGTGAATTGACTGGACATGGAAATTTTCTCCTGATTTCATGTTGGAATTATTCTCCTGATCTTATGGTCTTCAGGCCGATAGGCCACATGATTAATTGTGTCATAACATAAGTGGTACTGCTTTAATTTACATTAGACAGACGGTTCTGTCTCTCTAAAGGGAATATCGACCAGGATTGTAAAGCAGATACAGCATGTGCAGTGGAACTGGGAGTAAATGCAGTGCTGTAAACTGTGGATTGGTTATACTGTAGGACATTTTGCTAGTTTGTGAAAATGTTAATTTCAAAGCTGATGAAATAAAGTTGCTTTTTGTACACTGACATTTGATTAATTTTTATACCTGTATCACATTATCCTAGAGAGCATTTGTCTTGTTTTTTCTTTCAGATTTTTAGCCTTGAAAGTGCTGATTAAAGCAACATATTGCTTGCCTCTATATAGATGCTTTATTTGTGAAGTCAGTAAAATCTTTCACTACAACCAGGCCTGCAGTTCCTTGTACAGTGACTTGTTACAGCGTGCTGTCACCCAGTACATGGGGGTGGGGTTCTTTGTAGTGACCAGTACATGGTTGGGCTATGACTTCATTCATTGGTAAACATATTAACTAACCATGTCTAGATTATCAATGATGGACAATGAATGGATTACAGGCTGATGTAATGGAGAATGTGCAGAGCTAATTAATAGAACAGCTCTGGGAATTGGACAGTAACCAGCTATTATCTTTATCCCAGTATATAATTATAGAACATACAATAAATATATATAACATACAGTGTATATAACCTAGGATAAATTTAGAACATACAATATATATCATACAGTGTATAGAACCTACAATATAGAACATACAGTGTATAGTGCCTACAATATAGAACATGCAGTGTATAGTGCCAACAATATAGAACATGCAGTGTATAGAGCCTACAATATAGAACATGCAGTGTATAGTGCCTACAATATAGAACATGCAGTGTATAGTCCTACATATAGAACATGCAGTGTATAGAGCCTACAATATAGAACATGCAGTGTATAGTGCCTACAATATAGAACATGCAGTGTATAGTGCCTACAATATAGAACATGCAGTGTATAGTGCCTCAATTAGAACTGCAGTGTATGTGCCTACAATATAGAACATCAGTGTATAGTGCCAACAATATAGAACATGCAGTGTATAGTGCCTACAATATAGAACATGCAGTGTATGCTGCCTACAATATAGAACAATGCAGTGTATAGAGCCTACACATATAGAACATGCCAGTGTATAGAACCTACAATATCCATACTAAAAAATTAGTGTATAGAACATACTATAATACAGAACATACAATATACAGAAGATACACTATATATATATATATATATATATATATATATATATATATATACAGTGTATAGAACATACTATAAGTCTACAGCGTGTAATAAATAAAACAAGCAATCTATATATATAATATAGTATATAACATACAATATATAGAACATACAGTGTATAAAACCTACTATAAATATAGAATACTAGCAGTTGTACCTGGCTTTGCCCGTGCATACTTGTGGGTATAGTATTTGTTACATGCAGGTGTGTGTTTGGCTTAGATGGTAGAGACAGGTGGAAAAAGAAGGGCCCAGTTGGTAATGTACGTCATGTATGTAATAGTTATGAGTTGAGGAGGTGACATTGCTTGAGGGAGGTATAGCATATATTTTTTTTAGCAAAACTTTATATACAACATTATCAGTTTTTCCAATTGGAGTGTAAATATACAGATGTTGTGGTGAACTTACTCATGAACCTGCTACATGGAATTTGCCGTTGGGAAGACATGTTGATTGCAACTGAATATTGCAGCACTTGAGTGACTGACGGGCGTCAGTGTCTCTGAAGCATGTGACATGTGGCTCTTTGTCTGTGTTGTTAAAGTCGGGCTTCATTCTGTTGTGCTGTCTGAACCCTGTGTGTTTTTATTAGTAACATTAGTTAGCAGTATATCCCCTTGTTTGCACTTTATCCTTGCACAAGGACCACTTTATATCGACTATTAGACCCCATTTAATAAAATTACTTTCTGGTCCGAATTGAAAGTTCCATGATGTCTTTGTTCTATTAGTTGTCTGTGAAGTGTGTGGGTGTCTGGTGCTCAACTCTTTAAGTGCCACAGATCGTAAATTTTACAATCTGTGGTTGAAGAGACTAAAGTGCCACAGATCGTAAAATTTACGATCTAGACACTTTAACTGCTGCCTGACACTTTAAGGCAGCTACGGGCGATCGGGAAGGCAGCATTCAAGTGCCCCCTCGATCCCCCATCAGTTTTGTCTAAAACCTAAGTGGGGATCGGGAGATAACTTACCTTCTTTCCAGGAGCAGGAGGAAGAGCAGGTCCGTGCGATAAGGGAGACCCCGGTGCCATCAAAGGATTTCCTGCATCACCGGGGTCTTCCCTTAGGCTTCCCCCGGTCTGCCCCTGGTGGTGTAGTGGAGGTACTGCACTGCAATCTCCGTTCAGAGTACCTGGTATAGTAAAGCTGTCAGTGGTGACAGCTTTTCTATACTTTTTGTGAATGTCAGAGCTCCATTCACAAATAGGATTTTTTCTAAGTCTTTGCTAAATGGGGACAGAGATCAAAATTTGGTGATCAGTTCTGATCACCAAATTATTGATCTTTGCCAATGAATGAAAAATCACTCCCTGGAAAATGCATTTCCGGGAAGTGATTTTTCCGATCGGACTTCGAATTGGAAAATGGGCATTTTTCATTAAATACCACTAAAAAGAGGTGTGTGTGCATGGGGCATGGGTTGTGGTGGATTTTGATTTTTGTTCTTGTAACTGCACTTCTACATGGGTCCCATTTGAGCTAGTTGGTGGACTCGTCTCTGTTTGCACCGGGCATACCGTTTGATTCAGTACATGTGGGAGATTACAATTTAGTGGGTTTTTTTGCTTGTCAAGTGGGTTTAGGTAGGATTTCAACCTTTGAATCATCTTGTTTTATTTTTCACAAAATCTAAAAACACAATCTATGGATTACTGTGTCTGGAATTCTTGATTTATGTATGAAAGCTTGGCACCGTACCGTAGCTGAAGGTGTGTAGATTCCAAAAATATAAAGTTTGTTGGGGGTATTTCCAAGTTTCGGGACTGTTTCCTTTGAAAAATGGTTGGCTGCTCAATTTACACAGCACTTTGATTTTTTCTTGTAATTGCACTTGTGCATGGGCCCATTTGAGCTAGTTGGTGGCCATGTCTCTGTATGCAACCACGCATATGGCATACCATTTGATTCAGGACATGTGGGAGATTGACCTTTAGTGAGTTATTTTACTTGCCAAGTGGGTTTATGTAGGATTTCAACCTTTCAATCATCTTATTTTATTTTTGACAAAATCTCCTAAAAACACAGAGTTCTATGGATTACTGTCTGGAATTCTTCATGTATGTATGAAAACTTGGCACCGTAATGTAGCTGAAGGTGTGTAAATTCAAAAAATATATAGTTTGTGGGGAATATTTCCAAGTTTCGGGGCTGTTTCCTTTGAAAAGTGTAGGCTGTTCAAATTACAAAGCACTTTTAAGCACTAGTGCATGCTTCCTATTTCTACACAGAACTGCGCCCACACCATTGGTGGTATGCATAAAAGAATGCATTGCATTGCATAGCTGAAGGTGTGTAGATTCCAAGAATATATAGTTTTGGGGGGTATTTCTAATATGGAGGGGTCTTTAGTCTGACAAATCTGAAAAGTTGCTGTAATTGGGCCACTGTGAATTGGCTCACTTTGTGGCTAGTCGATTAAACGTACGTATGTGTAACCATGCATTTGGCATACCGTTTGATTCAGGACATTTGGCAGATTGATATTTGGTAACTTTTTTTTTACATTCCATGGGGTTTTAGCATGATTTCTACCTTCAAAAGTTGATTTTTGTTAATTTTTTCAGAAAAGTGTGAAATTCTACGAAGAACTGCACCCACACCATTGATGGTATGAATGAACTAACTACAGTGTTACTTGGCTGATTTCATGAATGTATAGTTTGTGTGGGGTATTTCTGAGTTATGGGGCTGTTTTGTGGAAAAAACGTCAGACTGTTCAAATTCGGAGTTGGCTAAATATTTTCTCTGTTTCTGAGCCATCATGCATTGTCCCACTTTGTGGCTATTCGCTTCCACGTCCGCATGTGTAACCACACATATGGCATACCGTTTGATTCAGGACATTTGGGGGATTGATATTTAGTAACTTTTTTTACATTCCATCGGATTTTGGCATGATTTCCACCTTTGAAAGTTGATTTTTGTTAGTTTTTTAAAAAAATCTGTAAAAAGTGCGAAATTCTACAAAGAACTGTGCCCACAGCAATGATGGTATGAATGAACAAACTACAGTGTTACATAGCTGAAGGTGTGTAGATTTCAGGAATATATAGTTTGTGGGGGAAAACTGTTAAAATTCAGAGTTGTCTGAATATTTTTGCTGTTTTTGAGCCATCGTGCATTGTCTCACATCGTGGCTTTTCGCTTCCACGTCCGCGTGTGTAACCACACATATGGCATACCGTTTGATTCAGGACATTTGGGAGATTGATATTTGGTAACTTTTTTTTACATTCCATGAGGTTTTGACATGATTTCTACCCTTTGAACTTGTTTTTTCTTCATTTTTTCAGAAAAGTGTGAATTTCTACGAAGAACTACGCCCACACCATTGATGGTATGAATGAACTAACTACAGTGTTACATAGCTGAAGGTGTTTAGATTTCAGAAATATATAGTTTGTTGGGGTTATTTCTAAGTTACGGGGGTGTTCCGTGGGAAAAACTGCAGCTTGTTCAAATTCAGAGTTGGCTGAATATTTTTGCTGTTTTTGAGCAATCGTGCATTGTCTCACTTTGTGGCTTTTCGCTTCCATCTGCACGGGTGTAACCACACATATGGCATACCGTTTGATTCAGGACATCTGGGAGATTGATATTAGGTAACTTTTTTTTACATTCCATGAGGTTTTGCCATGATTTTTACCTTTTTGAATGTTGTTTGATATTAATTTTTTTGAAAATCTGGTAGAAGTGCGAACTTCTATGAAGGGGATATTTTTGCTGTTTTTGAGCCATCGTGCATTGTCTCACTTCGTGGCTTTTCGCTTCCATCTGCGCGGGTGTAACCACACATATGGCATACCGTTTGATTCAGGACATTTGGGAGATTGATATTAGGTAACTTATTTTTACATTCCATAAGGTTTTGGCATGATTTCTATCCTTTGATGTTGTTTTTTCAGAAAAGTGCAAATATCTAAGAACTGCGACCACACCATTGATGGTATGAATGAGCAAACTACACCGATACATAGCTGAAGTTGTGTAGATTTCAGTAATATATAGTTTGTGTGGGGTATTTCTGAGTTACAGGGGTTTTGTGGAAAAAAACTGCAGACTGTTCAAATTTGGAGTTGGCTAAATATTTTAGCTTATTCTGAGCCACCGTGCATTGTCTTCGTGGCTTTTCGCTTCCACGTCTGAGTGTCTAACCATGCATATGGCATACCATTTGATTCAGGACATTTGGGGGATTGATATTTGGTAACTTTCCATGAGGTTTTGACATGATTTTTACCTTTTTGAATGTTGTTTGATATTAATTTTTTTGAAAATTTGGTAAAAGTGTAAAGGTCTATGAAGAACTGCGCCCACACCATTGATGGTATGAATGAACGAGTTACATCGTTACATAGCTGAAGGTGTGTAGATTTCAGGAATATATAGTTTGTGGGGGGTATTTCTGAGTTGGGGGGGGTGTTTGTGGAAAAATGAGACTGTTCAAATACAAAACTGGGCTAATACTTTCTTTGTGCTGCTACTGACATTTGGCATTGGTCCCGCTCTGGGTAAGTGGTAGCCATGTCTATGGGTACACACCCATGAATGTGGCATACCGTTTTATTCGGAGGGGTTAGGCTTTCATATTTGAGATGCGATTGAACTTTCCTTCACAGTTTTTTTGGCTGAAATTCGCATTGACTTTGTCTCTGATTTTACAGTTGAGGAAAAATAGGAAAAGTGAGAAATAGCTTAATTGGACGAAGAGCTGCGTCCGGGAATCTGCTTTTTATCGAAACTTACCTCATATTCTGTGGGTGTGTAGTTTATAAAATATCTCACTTGTGGGTTATTTTAGTTAATTTGGTAAATATTCAATGTTACTGTCAGTAGTGGTTATACATTCAATCTCACTTGTGGGGTTTAAGTTATTTGGTAGATATTCTATGTTAACTGTCAGTAGTGGTTAACACATTACAATCTCACTGTCGGGGATATTATAGTTAATTTGGTAGATATTCTATGATAACTGTCAGTAGTGGTTATACATTACATCTCACTTGTGGGGATATTATAGTTAATTTTGGTAGATATTCTACGATAACTGTCAGTATGGTTATACATTACAATCTCACTTGTGGGGATATTATAGTTAATTTGGTAGATTTCTACGTTAACTGTCAGTAGTGGTTATACATTACAATCTCACTTGTGGGGATATTTTAGTTTAATTTGTAGATATCTACGATCACTGTCATGTAGTGGTTTATACATTACAATCTCACTTGTGGGATATTGTTAATTTGGTAGATATTCTACGTTAACTGTCAGTAGTGGTTATACTTACAATCTCACTTGTGGGGATATTATTTAATTTGGAAGATATTCTATGTAACTGTCAGTGGTTTACATTACAATCTCACTTGTGGGGATATTATAGTTAATTTGGAAGATATTCTATGTTAACTGTCAGTGGTTATCATTACAATCTCACTGTGGGGATATTATTTTAATTTGGTAGATATTCTATGTTACCTGTCAGTAGTGGTTATCATTACAATCTCACTTGTGGGGATATTATAGTTAATTTGGTAGATATTCTAGATAACTGTCAGTAGTGGTTATACTACATCTCACTTGGGGGATATTATAGTTAATTTGGTATGATATTCTATGATACTGTCAGTAGTGGTTATACATTACAATCTCACTTGTGGGATATTATATTAATTTGGTAGATATTCTATGTTAACTGTCAGTAGTGGTTATACATTACAATCTCACTTGTGGGGATATTATATTAATTTGGTAGATTATTCTATGTTAACTGTCTAGTGGTTATACATTACAATCTCACTTGTGGGATATTATAGTTAATTTGGTAATATTTCTACATAACTGTCAGTAGTGGTTTATACATTACAATCTCACTTGTGGGGATATTTTAGTTAATTTGGTATAGTATTCTATGTTAACTGTCATAGTGGTTATACATTACAATCTCACTTGTGGGATATTATAGTTCATTGGTAGATATTCTATGATAACTGTCCAGTAGTGGTTATACATTACAATCTCACTTGTGGGGATATTATAGGTAATTTGGAGATATTCTATGTAACTGTCAGTAGTGGTTAACATTACAATCTCACTTGTGGGGATATTATAGTAATTTGGTAGATATTCTTGATAACTGTCAGTAGTGGTTATACATTACAAATCTCACTGTGGGGATATTAGTTAATTTGGTAGATATTCTATGATAACTGTCAGTAGTGGTTATACATTACAATCTCACTTGTGGGGATATTATAGTTAATTTGGTAAATATTCAATGTTCAACTGTCAGTAGTGGTTATACATTACAATCTCACTTGTGGGGATATTTTAGTTAATTGGGTAGATATTCTACGATAACTGTCAGTAGTGGTTTACATTCAATCTCACTTGTGGGGATATTATAGTTATTTGGTAGATATTCTACGTTAACTGTCAGTAGTGGTTATACATTACAATCTCACTTGGGGGATATTATAGTTTATTTGAAGATATTCTATGTTAACTGTCAGTGGTTATACATTACAATCTCACTTGTGGGAATATTATAAGTTATTTGGAATATTCTATGTTACTGTCAGTGGTTATACATTACAATCTCACTTGTGGGGATATTATAGTTAATTTGGTAGATATTCTATTATAACTGTCAGTAGTGGTTATACATTACAATCTCACTTGTGGGATATTATAGTTATATTTGGTAGATATTATGATAACTGTCAGTATGTGGTTTATACATTACAATCCTCACTTGTGGGGATATTTTAGTTAATTGGTAGATATTCTACGATAACTGTCAGTAGTGGTTATAATTACAATCTCACTTTTGGGGATATTTATATTAATTTGGTAGATATTCTATGATAACTGTCAGTAGTGGTTATACATTACAATCTCACTGTGGGGATTTATATTAATTTGGTAGAATATTCTATGATACTGTCAGTAGTGTTATACATTACAATCTCACTTGTGGGGATATTATAGTTAATTTGGTAAATATTCAATGTTAACTGTCAGTAGTGGTTATACATTACAATCTCACTTGTGGGATATTTTAAGTTAATTTGGTAGATATTCTATGATAACTGTCAGTAGTGTTATACATTACAATCTCACTTGTGGGGATATTATAGTTAATTTGGTAGATATCTATGATAACTGTCAGTAGTGGTTATACTTTACAATCTCATTGTGGGGATATTATAGTTAATTTGGTAGATATTCTATGATAACTGTCATAGTGGTTATACATTACAATCTCACTTGTGGGATATAGTTAATTTGGTAGATATTCTATGATAACTGTTAGTATGGTTAATCATTACAATCTCACTTGTGGGGATATTAGTTAATTTGGTAGATATTCTATGTTAACTGTCAGTAGTGGTTTATACTTACAATCTCACTTGTGGGGTTTATAGTTAATTTGTAGATATTCTATGTTAACTGTCAGTAGTGGTTATACATTACATCTCACTTGTGGGATTATTAGTTAATTTTGGTAGATATTCTATGTAACTGTCATAGTGGTTTAACATTACAATCTCACTTGTGGTATATTATAGTTATTTGGTAGATATTCTATGATAACTGTCAGTAGTGGTTATACATTACAATCTCACTTTGGGATATTATAGTTAATTTGTAGTATATTCTATGTTAACTGTCAGTAGTGGTTATACATTTTTAATTTGGTGTAAATATCTAGGAGGTGCAGTTTTAGTTTGGGGGGGTCTCCTGTACAGGAAACGTCGGGTACCTACATATATCTGGTATCGTTGTACTCGGGAGTATCTGAGCTTTAGAAACAGTAAGATTTTTGTGTGTAACCTTAAGATAACTATCAGTAAAAATGGGGAAAATACATGATATTTTGCAAATTTTAAATTTTTTCCCCATATTTTACCCATCATTCCAGTAAATTTCCAGAAAAGTTACAAAATTCTGTTACCACTGTTAAAGTACCCTTTGTGCTGAAAAAAACAATGTATAATATTCCTGATTTACTGCAAGGTTTCCTACTGTAGAATTAGTCTAAAGCGATTAGGACAAATCCTGAAAATTCAGCTGAAACGCAAAATTAAATACAATTCTGCTGGCACTGAAAGGGTTAAAGGGGTTAAATGACTTTAGGTAAATTGATAGGATTGCTCTCCTGAGAATTTTTGCAATTTATTGTCATTGTTTATTTTGCGCATCGTTTTGAAGATATTTACATTTTTGTGTGTGATATGAAGCAGCATCACCAGGTCCCCTGCACTTCCAGCTTCTTCTCTGAAACCATGTCAGTGGATGACTGTCAATCTTCCTGTGTCTCCTCCTCCCCTAGCAGCCCCCCTCCTCCTCTTGCAAGCCCCGCCCCTCCCCTCATGGACCCTATGGACCCTCCATTTGTAGCCCCCCTTGGTCCCTTCCATTATAGCCCCATGTGGCCCACACCCACTCGCAGGTGCCTTAGCTCCACGCCACTCCGGGTGTCTTAGCTCCGCCCACTCATGGTGTCTTAGCCTCCCGGCCCACTCGCGGTGCCGTGGCCCTGCCCACTCGCGGGGGCTGTGGGCCACTCAGACCCCCAACCCCTCTCTAGTGCTGAACGACTGGCACTTCAAGGAGTATAAGGAATTGGCTTATCAGACCACGCACAAAGGCGCAGCCATCGTTCTATTGAAGATGATTGTTCCGTGCACGGACCTTGACTGATACAATTACTTACCGATGTGACTGATAAGTATCGCTCACCACCATTACATTATTTTGACGTTTGACTTAGTTGGGTTGCGGCTAAGAAGGGGGGTATTCAGAGATATATATACAACTACTACGATTATGAACTTTTGTTACTATATGATATATTGATAGTGTATTACTGTTATTTATGTGATCAGTTGTTGATCTTGTACTACTTTGATAATAAATGTATATGTTTTAGCCATTTATATCCTCTATATGTCTTTGTGTTTGTTTCTATGTATCAATTAAGATAGGCTTTCTTCATACTTTACAGGGACCTTCTTTTGTTTCCTATATTATGTATGTATGAAAGCTTGGCACCGTAACATAGCTGAAGGTGTGTAGATTCCAAAAATATATAGTTTGTGGGGGGTATTTCCAAGTTTCAGGACTGTTTCCTTTGAAAAAGTGTAGGCTGTTCAAATTACAGAGCACTTATAATTGCACTTGTGCATGCTTTCCATTTGAGTTAGTCGGTGGCCATGTGTCTGTGTGCATCCTTACATTTGGCATACAGTTTGATTCAGGACATGTGGGAGATTGATATTTAGTGGGGGGTTTTATTTGTGGGGGTCATTTCCAAGTTTCGGGACAGTTTCACTATGAATAAGAGAACTTGAAATTACAGAGCACTTTGATATTTTCTTGTAATTGCACTTGTGCATGCTTCCCATTTGAGTTAGTTAGTGGCCATGTCTCTGTGTGCATCCACGCATATACTGTTTGATTCAGGACATGTGGGAGATTGATATTTAGTAACTTTTCTTTTCATTACTTGGGGGTTTGTTAGGATTTTTAACTTTGAAACTTCTGCTAAAAGTGAAAATCTGCTAAAAGTGAAATTCTACGAAGATCTGCGCACACACCAATGATAGTATGAATGGTACAAAATTGCACCATTGATTAGCTGAAGTAGATTCTGAGAATATATAGTTTTGGGGGGTATTTTTGAGTTAGAGGGGTGTTTGGATTGAAAAATCTGGGAATTTGCTGTTATTGGGCCACTGCATATTGGCTCACTTTATGAGTAGTGGCTTCCACGTGTGTGTAACCATGCATATGGCATACAGTTTGATTCAGGGCATTAGGGAGATTGATACTTGACAAGTTTTTTTTTACATTACATTAGAATTTGCCATGATTTTTAACTTTGAAATGTATTTTTGTAAATTTTTCCAGAATATCTGGTAAAAGTGCAAAATTCTACACAGAACTGCGCCTACACCATTGGTGGTATGCATAAAGCAATAACACAGTTGCGTAGCTGAAGGTGTTTAGATTCCAAAAATATATATTTTGGGGAAGAAATTCTAATATAGAGGGGTGTTTAGTCTGACAAATCTGAAAAGTGGCTTTAATTGGGCCACTGTGACTAGGCTCATTTTGTGGCTAGTCGATTCCACATCCGTGTGTGTAACCATGCATATGGCATACCGTTTGATTCAGGGCATTTTAGGGATTGATATTTGGTAACTTTTTTTTTACATTCCATAGGATTTTGGCATGATTTCTTCCTTCGAAAAGTTGATTTTTGTTACATTTTTCAGAAAATTTGTGAAAAGTGCAAACTTCTAGGAAGAACTGCACCCACACCATTGATGGTATGAATGAACAAACTACAGCGTTCAGTAGCTGAAAGTGTGTAGATTCGAGGAATATATAGTTTGTGGCAGGTATTTAGTGGGGAAAAACTGCAGACTGTTCAAATTCAGAGTTGGCTGAATATTTTTGCTGTTTTTATGCAATCTTGCATTGTCTCACTTTGTGGCTTTTTGCTTGCACGTCCGTGTGTGTAACCACACATATGGCATACCATTTGATTCAGGATTGATATTTGTTTTTTTGTTTTGTTTTTTTTACATTCCATGAGGCTTTGGCATGATTTCTACCCTTTGAAGTTGTTTTTTCTTCATTTTTTCAGAAAAGTGCGAATTTCTACGAAGAACTGTGCCCACAACATTGATGGTATGAATGAACAAACTACAGCGTTACATAGCTGAAGGTGTGTAGATTCCAGGAATATATAGTTTGTGGGGGGTATTTCTGTTTTGTGGGAAAACTGCAGACTGTTCAAATTCAGAGTTAGCTGAATATTTTAGCTGTTTCTGAACCATCGTACATTGTCTCACTTCGTGGCTTTTCGCTTGCACGTCCGCGTGTGTAACCACACATATGGCATACCGTTTGGTTCAGGACATTTGGGGGATTGATATTTGGTAATTTTTTTTTTTATATTCCATGAGGTTTTGGCATGATTTCTTCCTTCGAAAGTTGATTTTTGTTACATTTTTCAGAAACTTTGTGAAAAGTGCAAACTTCTATGAAGAACTGCACCCACACCATTGATGGTATGAATGAACAAACTACAGCATTACATAGCTGAAGGTGTGTAGATTTCAGGAATATATCGTTTGTGGGGGGTGTTTAGTGGGGAAAACTGCAGACTGTTCAAATTCAGAGTTGGATGAATATTTTTGCTATTTTTACGCAATCATGCATTGTCTCACTTTGTGGCTTTTCCCTTTTTGGCATGATTTCTACCTTTTGAAGTTGTTTTTTGTTAATTTTTTCAGAAAAGTGCCCACTTCTACGAAGAACTGCACCCACACCATTGATGGTATGAATGAATGAACGAACTACAGCTTTGCATAGCCGAATGTGTGTAGATTTCAGGAATATATAGTTTGTGTGGGGTATTTCTGAGTTATGGGGTTGTTTTGTGGAAAAAACTGAAGACTGCTCAAATTCAGAGTTGGCTAAATATTTTCATTTTTTCTGAGCCATCATGCATTGTCTCACTTTGTGGCTTTTCGCTTCCACGTCCGCTTGTGTAACCACACATATGGCATACCGTTTGATTCAGGACATTTGGGATATTGATATTTGGTAACTTTTTTTACATTCTATGAGGTTTTGGCATGATTTCTACCTTTTGAATGTTGTTTGATGTTATTTTTTTTTTTAGTAAATCTGCGAAAAGTGCAAACTTCTACGAAGAGCTGCGCCCACAACATTGCTGGTATGAATAAAGAAACTACAGCGTTACATAGCTGAAGGTGTGCAGATTTCAGGAATATATAGTTTGTGGGGGGTAATTCTGAGCTGCGCCCAGGCATCTGCATTTTGATTGAAACTTACCTCACTCATAAAATCCTGCGGGTGTGTAGTTTCTAAAAATATCTCACTTGTGGGGATATTTTAGTTAATTTGGTAGATATTCTATGTTAACTGTCAGTAGTGGTTATACATTTTAATTTGGTGTAATATTCTTGAAGGTGCAGTTTTAGTTTGGGGGGGTCTCTTGTACAGGAAAAGTGGGGTACCTACATATATCTGGTATCATTGTACTCGGGAGTATCAGAGCTTTTAGAAACAGTGAGATTTTTGTGTGTAACCTTAAAATAACTATAAATAAAAATGGTAAAAATCCATGAAAATTTGCAAATTTTTTCCCCATATTTTACCCATAATTCCAGTAAAATTTCCAGAAAAGTTACAAAATTCTGTTACCATGTTAAAGTACACTTTGTGCTGAAAAAAACAATGTATAATATTCCTGATTTACTGCAAGGTTTCCTACTGTAAAATTAGTCTAAAGCGATTAAGGGCAAAACACTGAAAATTCTGTACTTAACGCAAAAAAAAAATTGAAATTCTACTGGCACTGAAAGGGTTAAAGGGTTAACTGTTCTTTTGCATTTAAAGTTACCTCAACGTTTGTCTAGGCTTTGTTATTCGATTTTATGGACATCACAGTAGCTTATCTCTGTATGAATAAATTAGCATTATTTGTTATACTTTATAGGAATACATGAGATTTACGTCAAACTTGCCATCTTAAATAACCTCCCTTGCATTCTGATTTCGAGGCAACACATTTACAAGCATATTTATCATCAGCAAAGATATCCTCTGTATGGATCATGTAGATTATACTAATAGGCGTCATGGCACCAAATACACAATTTGTGCATTGCACATCAGGCAGTTCATTAATACATTTTTGTAATGGACACTTGCAAGCCGTATGGCATGCGTTAATCATGCAAATCTTGACAGAAATTATGCATGTTCTATTCCTTCGATCCTGCATGGTTTATTGGGATTATTATGTGTAGAATCTGGTTTGTTTTCGGTGACAAAGACAAACAAAGTAATGACGTCAGCGTACGTATTTTCATATGTGATGGTATCCTAGGTAACAGAATAAAGAGTAGAGTAATAAGTGAATACAACAGTGTGGACACCAAACAGACCACTCTTTTCTAGACTGAGCAATTTGTAAGGTAACTTGTGTTTGTAATGGCCAGTAAAAAATATAATCATTTCTGGAACATAATATTTAAACATGGGTGCCTGCAGAAAAAGTTAATAGGAAATTGATGCTGATGTGAGGTCATTGCACCAGAGCCCAAATTTTAAAGCTGATGTTACGAAGAGCTGAGAAAATGTTCAGGATCGTAGTTGAGGGCATTAAAACTCCTGTCCAGCTATAGCATCACGTGATTTTTTTACTGACATCCTTGATATAAATACTAGTGGGTTCCTAAACTTTTAATATGCGGTGTTTTATATTTTTAAAGCTATATCCTTCTGGAGTATTTCACTGAGCTGGGAAACTGACATCACGCAGCTCCAATAGAACTCCCCCCTTCCACATTTCCTGGCCCTATTAGAAGGACACAGTGCAGTTCTCCATGCAAAATGTTGCCAATCCTATAATGAATACAGAAAATTTTGTTGGGCAGATTTCATCTACAGACACCATACACAGGGTGGCGTGTACAGCCATCACAAGTTTCAGGTACAGCACAGGTGCTAGATACAGTAGCTGCTTTATATAAGGTAATAAAAAACTTTAATTTGCCTTAAAATCCTTGAAAAATAAATTTTCATTTATTTTAATAGAATCTAAACAGAAACATACAGTAGTACAAATGTAGTACAATTTGGCAGCTTTGGTATTTAACAAGGCAACTCACAGTTCATATAAACTGCATTACAGGTACCGGTAATTGGGATTTCAGCTGGTATCCCTGGAAAGCAAGGACTAAGGCTGGGTACACACCAATAGATATTTCTGGCCAACCGCCCGATAGTGCCGTGTATCAGCTGGTCGGCCAGAAATATCTGATCTGCGGGATGGCCGTCTGCAAACAAGGTTTGTCACCTGTTTGTCCGATACGGGACTGCAGGAAAATCACGCCTGATCGTGCGGTTCCCTATGTGTGCGCACTGTTCTCGTGTCCAATATTGCCACGTCCGACAGTCATTTGGGACAAAAACTCGGCTGGTATGTACCCAGCCTAATATTAACTGAGACTAGACAAACTCTTCTAATCTGCCAAAAAAACGCATGTGATTGCAAATAAAAACGCGGAACGCAAATCGCAATCATATGCACAATGGCAACGCAGCCGAAAACGCGCATTTTCGGTGCATTGCCGCGTTTTCAATGATCAGGAAATAGAGCAAACGCAAGAAAAACGCAATAGTGTAGCCTAAAAAATGGTAATTTATAAATGGTATTTTAATTTATTACCCTTAAGGAGTGAATACAAAAGAAAGGGATCCTGCACCCCTAAACTGAAATTTTTCGGTAAATTTCACGCTGGGTGCTTCCAGAACTGCTGCCGGCAGAATACATGCAAAAAAGTAGAAAAGGCTGGGCACATCATACTTGAAAAACAACTAGTTAATTTGTTCATAAATTAGTTATTTTTCAAGTCTGGTGTGCCCAGCCCTTTCTACTTCTTAAGGGGTGAATGGTAAAACTGAAACATCATGCAGATGTGGTAGTAACAAGTAGAGATGAATGAAACTGGTGAGTTTCATTCAGACAGCGGTTCCATGGAACATATTAAACCTTTAGAAAATCCACTTCAAACCCAATCGAATTGGAATTTTTAAACACAAATTTAAATTCCAAAAGCGAAACCAGGTTAATTTAGAAACGGGATTTATCATTAATGGCAAATTCATGAATATCTTAAGAGAGGGTTCAATAAGATTCTAAAATTTAAACCATTAAAAATTAAGGTTATTAATATATTTATGAGGCAATTCAATATCACAAATAGGAGTGTCTTATCTTGCCACCATCCCGCAATGTAATATGCGATTATCAGGGAGATTCAATAAAAGTTCTTATTGTTTAAAATGGTGATAATTTTGCCCCAACCAATCAGATTTTAGCTTTCAAATGTTAAATAAAATCTGATTGGTTGGGGCAAAATGAACACCATTTTAAACAATAAGAACTTTTATTGAATCTCCCTGTATGTCCATTATGGGATTGGGGCAAAGTAAGACATCTCTAATGTTCCTTTACAATACCACATTAAGTTTCCCTTACGTGGCAGCACAATTTCTTTTAAGGGTTATCGTATTGGGAGTGCTGTGCGGTTTCTTAAAATATTTTGAAATGGTGCAGCCCCGTAAAGTAAATAAAACGCATGTTAACCCGATATTACATTTACTCTTATTTCTGCGATACTGAATCTCTCTGTCAGTTCTTGTTGGTCCAGGGGTCCAACAATTGCCATTTGAAGTCACAAAGGATTTTTTCCAACCTCCTATTTATGTCTTTCCCTGGATGAACTGTTAGATAGGGCTCATGAGTAGACTAAAAAAAGTTGGACCAGATGGAGGTAGCACTTTATTTAACCTGCTTCTTTTGAAAACTGCTTGCAGTTTTCAAATACCAATTGTTTCATTTTCTGAGGTGGATGTTACAATAATGTTGGTTATAGGCAACTTATGACAACTATGTTATTGTACCATAGCGGTATAAAATAATGCCTAGGTAGGTCAATGGGCCATTACAGCATGGTAGTAAAGTATCAGTGTTTTAGACCATGGTCAAACATTTACATAAATAACAGTTGCCATAAATTATTGATAATGACCTGTATTTTATAATTGTTATAAAGGAGTAATATATTTTCCTCCACCCCTTCCATGATCCTTATGGATCCAACTGTAAATAATATACTTATAATCAGCATTGTACTGTGTAGTAGCACCCCAATTACAACCCGGAATTTCCCTGTTTACTCACTGTGCAGTGATTCTCCCTCACAAGCACAGCCACCTTCATGCTGTGTGCAGAAAGCCTAGCTGGAAGAGGCGTGTGTGCACACTGATTGTTGGCCTGTAACACGTGACCTGTGAAACCGAGGGTAAAAGGGAAACTGCCGTGAGATCTGTTAATCAGCATGCAAGAAGAGGATGGGAAGGCGAGCAGGGGTAGCCAGTCTGGAATGTTTATGCATATAATCTGTCCCACGGGAGGAGGGTAAGCAGAGGGGGGCTGATGGCACACTGTCACTGGGAATGGGGGAGAAAGATTGAGCAAAAATGGATTTTAATTTAGGGGGACTTATGGTCTTTATTTAAGATTTACAAAAATCTGTTAGGGGCAAATTATATTGAATAATGTACCCCCAATAAATTAGGAGATTAGATGTTACCTTGGAGTTCCGTGCCTCGTGCTTTTATATGGTCAAGGAAATCCTCTGTGATTTCTAATATCCTTATAATTTACAGTAGGAGGTAAATTATTCACTATATTCATTAGCACAATTATCTCACATTTTTCTAAATTCCAGGATACTAATTTCTGTAACGTTGATTTTGTCTTTCTTTTGTTAAACTGTCACAATCCTCCGTTATTGCCAAGTATGTATTAGTAATGACTGGTATTTGCCTCAAAGGATTGTAATAATGATTACCAGAATAAAATTCTGGTAGTGATTTATTAATGTTAAAGGCATGTTCACCCCCAAAACTGTTTCACCCACTAATGGCCCCACTCTGTAGTGCATAAAATCCTTACCTTACATCCCTGCTCCAAATGGTTCTCCTGCTATGCCCCTCCAAAGTCCCAAAAACTGGCCACCAGGAGCCTCCTGTCCAGTTCATATAGGAGTCTGCCTCCTGTCTCTCCTCCGGGAGAATTTTGCCATGCACACTGCAGCCCTCCCCTCCCTCCCCCTAGTGTAAATTTCTTTTGTGGTATAGTAGGGCTCCCTCCCCCAGCCCCAACCAATATATTAGTTTTTACAGAAACTCCCCCGAACTCTTCCCTCTCTCCCACGGCATTCTCCACTGTCGGCAGCCGTGTTCGCGATTGGCTGCCTCTCAGCCAATCACGGACGCGGCTGCCGGTCCAGCCCCCTGCTTGTAGTTTCATGCAAGCAGAGGGCTGGGACAGTACGCTGGAGGAAAGAGGTAAGTTAAGTAATGATCGGGGGAGATTCTGTAAAAACTATTATAGTGGTTGGGGCTGGGGGAGGGAGACCTACTATACCCCAAAAGTGTTTAAAAGGGGTGGACATGCCCTTTAAAAATGACTTTAAATCATTTACATTTTCTGTTTATTATTTCAGGAGGAGAATATTTTTCCCTTTAAATATATGGAATAATTTGTGTCACACTCTAGAACTCTTATATTTAAAACTAATCGCTTATTGTGCATACACTTTTCTTTTTCTTCTCTGTCTTGAGTATCTTAATTTTTAAGTGGACCCGCTTTACCATCTGCTATACAATTCGGAGTGGATCCAGCTATGGGTAGAAGTTTAGGAAAAAAAAATATATATATTTAATATTTCTTCTTGTACATAGGTGTAGATTAATAAGGCAGCAAGTTGCTTTCAGTTAATACATAAACTATACATTACTTACAGGAATAAAAAAACAAAGTAAATTATATTAGTAAAATAATACAAATAAGTAAAGTTAATTAAGTTATAAAAGGTTGCAAAAGTTGGGGAAAACCGAGTATGTGTTTTTGCTCATTATTTTAATATAAATAAAACATTTCCACTATTAACATGTCTTGTAAACTTTTCTCCCTCCCAGTAACCAGAAAAGTTTAAATCAATTGTCAGCCTCGCAATGGGAGCCAGTAGGCACCTTTTTTTTTTTTGCATAGTGATGTTCGCCTCTTTACTGCTAAATGCATCAGGCTAAGGCACATTTTATTGGTTGTATAATAAAATGTCTCCAGATTTGTCCAGACAACAGGTGTGGAATTTACACAAATGCCAAATGTGCAGTTGATTAGTGTTGACATGGGCCTGGTTGGTCTGAATTTCTGCTCTAGTATGGGATTTGGATACTGTTGTCATATTGAATGGTGCTAGGTGCAGGACTTTATAATAAATCATTAAAAAAAAAATCTACTTAGCTAGGACTGCCGTCTGTAGAACATTCCTTTTTAACCTGGTGGTCTGCAGACAGCTGAATAAGTATCTTTGCTTTAAACTGAAACACTAGCGTGCTTTGTTAAAAAAATGTTTTGACAGGTAATTGGAGGCCTGTATAAAGTACTTTTGAAAATATATTTTTTCAATAGAGCTCTATTCTGTGCACCTAGTGGCCATTTTGATTACTATTTTAGTCTATTCATCTTACTAATTTTTTGGAGAAAACAGAAATGGTCCCTTGTTAAGTTGTCTGAAATCAAATCGACTTTCAAGACCAATTTACAACCTTTTAACCTATGGTAAGTTCACCCCCCCTTAGAGACGGACTAGAACTCAAATCCGAGTTTGAGCCGAACTATTCGAGTTCGAATGGACTCGGACTTCTTGAACTATCCCGGACCCGGATTTTCGATATTTTCCAGACTTTCGATAAATATTCAATGTTCGAGGCAAGCGCATATGCGAGTAAAATGTCTATTATACCTATACACGAGCATCGAATCCGCGAGTAAAATGTCTATTATACCTATACGCGAGCATCGAATCCGCGAGTAAAATGTCTATTATACCTATACACGAGCATCGAATCCGTGAGTAAAATGTCTATTATACCTATACGCGAGTATCGAATCCGTGAGTAAAATGTCTATTATACCTATACACGAGCATCGAATCCGCGAGTAAAATGTCTATTATACCTATACGTGAGCATCGAATCCATGAGTAAAATGTCTATTATACCTATACGCGAGTAAATATCGCATTATCGTAGAAACAGTAAGATTTTTGTGTGTAACCTTAAGATAACTATCAGTAAAAATGGGGAAAATACATGATAATTTGCAAATTTTAAATTTTTTCCCCATATTTTACCCATAATTCCAGTAAAATTTCCAGAAAAGTTACAAAATTCTGTTACCATGTTAAAGTACACTTTGTGCTGAAAAAAACAATGTATAATATTCCTGATTTACTGCAAGGTTTCCTACTGTAGAATTAGTCTAAAGCGATTAAGGACAAAATCCTGAAAATTCAGCTGGCAACGCAAAAAAATTAAATACAATTCTGCTGGCACTGAAAGGGTTAAAGGGGTTAAATGACTTTAGGTAAATTGATAGGAATTGCTCTCCTGAGAATTTTTGCAATTTATTGTCATTGTTTATTTTGCATCGTTTTGAAGATATTTACATTTTTGTGTGTGATATGGAAGCAGCATCACCAGGTCCCCTGCACTTCCAGCTTCCTTCTCTGAAACCATGTCAGTGGATGACTGTCAATCTTCCCTGTGTCTCCTCCTCCCCTAGCAGCCCCCCTCCTCCTCTTGCAAGCCCCCGCCCCTCCCACTCATGGACCCTATGGACCCTCCATTTGTAGGCCCCCCTTGGTCCCTTCCATTATAGCCCCATGTGGCCCCACCCACTCGCAGGTGCCTTAGCTCCACGCACTCCCGGGTGTCTTAGCTCCGCCCACTCATGGGTGTCTTAGCCCGGCCCACTCGCGGGTGCCGTGGCCCTGCCCACTCGCGGGGGCTGTGGGCCACTCAGACCCCCAACCTCTCTAGTGCTGAACGACTGGCACTCAAGGAGTATAAGGAATTGCTTATCAGACCAGCTGACAAAGGCGCAGCCATCGTTCTATTGAATACATCCTATTATAGATCTGAACTATTATCACAACTCACGAATGTCACTACATATAAACCATTGTCTAGGGATCCGACACCTGATCTAAAAAGAGTACTTGATCTAAAACTGACCCAGGCAAATAACAATGGATTGATTACTGATGATGAGTGGGGAAACCTGTCCACTGAATTTCCGAGGGCCCGCATCATATACACGGTCCCTAAAATCCACAAGTCCATAGAGGCCCCTCCAGGTAGGCCGATAGTGGCGGCATGTGGTTCCATCTTTAAACCGGTCACTACTTATTTGGACTTTTTTCTGCAACCACTGGTCAAGGGTATCAACTCATCTCAGGGACAGTCAACACCTTTTACAGACCCTCTCTGACATTTATGAAATTGCGCCAAGGGTTATATTTCTTCACTTGTGATGTTAACAATCTTTACACCATCATACCACAGGTACAGGGTGTTGATAATATGCAGGCAGGCCTTGGTGAGAGCTGGCCACAGGAACCCCCCCACTAAATTGATGGATCTCCTACTATTTTCATTGTAACAAAACTACTTCAGATTTGAAAACTCATTCTTCCAACAAACAGCCGGTATGGCCATGGGGTCCAATATTGGCCCCTCATTAACCAATATCTTCATGGAAGACTATGAAATCCGGAACATCATACCATTGGAGGGGGAGACAAAATCCTCTTATATAAAAGATATATTGATGATCTATTCTTTCTGTGGCGCGGCACGATTGAGGAGGGCATTCAGTTTGTGGATACCCTCAATAGCCTTAAGTCACCAGTTAAACTTACCATGACAATGAGCAGTGAAACAATAGATTTCTTAGATTTGCGCATTTACAAGGAGGGGCGATTGTGTTCTACACTTTCCACTGACAGAAATACCCTCAAGCAGCTTTTTTCCCACATCGCAAAAAAATGGCATTATATTTACCCAAAGCTTAAGGGTACTCAGAAACAACACCAATATGGATTTGGCTCACGAACAACTGGCCCAGCTTCAACACAAATTTATTAGCAGAGGCTATGATCAGGTTCTGGTTGGGCAGCAGATTCAACGAGCCTTTATCAAATGGCCGGGGAGAGATGAGGCTCCTACCCCCAAGTAAACAGGTTTTTCAAGGTTGTCGTGTTGTTAGCACGTACTTTCCATGTAGCACTAGCTTATAGCACCAACATCAAAACTGGGAGATTTTAGCCGGTGACAAAAACTTACCTTTTCGAGATTCTGTGAGCTGTTCGCATATAGACGGGGAAAAATCTTAAGAATCTCCTTAGTGATTGACCTGAGGGAGCCCCCCACAATGCATATAGAACTGGCTTCATCACCTAGAATGGCTTCTTTAAATGCCAAGATGCCTGACATGTAGGTGCCCTTACTGGCTCTGACTTCCCACATCCCAGCATGGGAATCGCATCCAGATAGATGCAGACTCATTGCCTTAGTAAATTCAATTTACTTCATCACATGCCCCTGTGGCAATACTGTGTAGCAAGACCACTACAACCCTTCGTGACGATTGCCAATCACAGGCATGACTTGGGGGCATGTGACAAATACGGTGAACAATCTGTTGCCCGTCATTTTCGTAAGATGGCACCATCCATTAGCTACTTTGAAGTGGATGGCCATCGACCATGAACCTGAGAAGGAAGGGATTTACAGAAACAAGAGCGCTTCTGCAGCGAGAGATCCGGTGGATCGAAGTTTGGACACTATGTCCCCTATGGGACTCACGAACAGCTGGCCCTATCGTGTTATTTATTATAGAACTGCCTCTTGTAGCTTATACTTATCTGGACTTTGGTTTTCCCATCGTTGGATGTGATTTTTATGTCTCATTGACTATTTTTCCCCCATTACATTATTATTATTTTTTTACAGGGTTGTTTCACTGTAGCCCTAGATTAGGCTATATTGGATGTACTTGTTTCTGGGTAACCGTAGGCACTTAGCACTTTAGTTATATGCACTTTATAGCTGGGTTCTTTCCAGCCTCACTCTGACACTATCTTGCCGTTTGTATCACGCACTGCTCACTTTCAGGTTACTTGGCATTGGTGCCCATGTTATATTTCTGCAGCGGGGCTGACTCTTGCTTCTCTCCTGCTTATTATTGATTGACGATCATACAAGACTGTTCTGACGACACGGGTATCACGTTGGGGGCGGTTGGTGGGAGGGGCTGGGGTGTGTTTTTTAGGTTTTTTTAAGGAAATGCATTGGATTGGTCTGTAACCCTGATGACGGCCCAGAACTGATGGGCTGAAACGCGTAGGCACTTCAGACCTACTGTTTGGATAATAAATCTTTAAATGAGACCGTGGAGTGCTTGGTATTTTCGTTTAAAGGGCACGTCCACCCCCAAACTATAATCACCCCACTACTGGCCCCCACATGTAGTGTAGTGTATCCTTACCTCACATCCAGCTCCATAGGGTTCGTCCTGTAGTCCCCCACCCCCCAAAGTCCCAAAAACTGTCCACCAGAGGCAGCAGGGCTCGCCTGCTTATCTTGCCTCCGTGTAGATTTTTGCCATGCGTACTGCAGCCTTCTCCCTCCCCCTCCCTCTCCCTCCCGTTCTACTATCCTCCCCCTAGCACAAAAACCCCTTATTGATGCTCCCCGCCATGTCCCCCCAGCCCAACCGCATATTTTTTTTTCAAAAAGCTCCCCAAACTCTTACTTACCTCTCCTCTTACTCCGCTGACTGATGACCGTCAGCCGCGTCCGTGATTGGCTGCCGCCAGCCAATCACAGACGCGACCTGCCGTCCCCCCTTTGCTTGCATTCTCGCAAGCAGTAGGCCGCAGTGCGGCGCAGGAACGAGAGGAGGTAAGTAAGAGTTTGGTGTGCTTTCTGAAAAAAAATTATGCGGTGGGGCTGGGGGACATGGGGAACATATCATATTAAAAATGAGTTTTAAGGGTGGACAATACCCTTTAATATAGAGCATACTATAAGAATATAAAGTAATAAATAAAACAAGCAATCTAATATTATATATAATCTATATATATTATATATACACGGTGTAATAACTTACTATACGTATATAGCATGTATAAATAAACATACATCTATATATAATACGTGTATATAGCTACTATAAGTATATAGGCATGTAATAATAAAACATACCAAGCTATATATATATACATGTAAATATAGCATACTATATACTATATGCATGTAATAATAAAAACTACAATCTATATATATAAACATGTAGTCGACTAACATACTATAAGTATATAGGCATGTAAAATAAAAACATAGCAATCTAGTATAATCACAGTGTATATACATACGTCCTATAGGTATAGTCATGTATAAATACATACCAATCTATTATATAATCATGTGTCATAGTTATACCTTTCATCTTTACAGGTAGCCACTGTAATAAATAAATCATACATCTATATACTTATAATACAGTCTCGTGTGATTCAATCATCTCATAAGTATACTATGCATGTAATACAAAATCATCCAATCTTATAATAGGCATGTGTACGAACTACTTATAGTCATAAAATGACATAATAAGTATATATATAGTATGATACTTAATATAAGCATAAAATAACTATCATCTATATATATATAATTTATATAATCTAATATTAAATATCATAATATATGAATACTCAAATACAACTATATATAATGTATATATATCATTATATATATATATGATACTAGTATATCATGTATCCTACTAAGATATTAGGCATGTATCACATAAAACATCACTCATATATATATAGATTATATATAATATAATGGCCGGGGAGAGATGAGGCTCCTACCCCAACAAGTAAACAGGTTTCAAGGGTTTGTTAGCACGTACTTTCCATGTAGCACTAGCTTAATGCACAGCATCAAAAAGCGCTGGGAGATTTTAGCCGGTGACAAAAACTTACCTTTTCGAGATTCTGTTGAGCTGTTCGCATATAGACGGGGAAAAAATCTTAAGAATATCCTTATGTGGATTGACCTGAGGGAGCCCCCCACAAATGCATATAGAACTTGGCTTCAATCACCTAAGAATGGCTTCTTTAAATGCCAAAGATGCCTGGCATGTAGGAATGCCCTTACTGGCTCTGACTTCCCACATCCCCAGCATGGAAATTGCATCCAGATAAGATGCAGACTCATTTGCCTTAGTAAATTCACAATTTACTTCATCACATGCCCCTGTGGCAAATACTGTGTAAGCAAGACCACTAAACCGTTCGTGACCGATTGCCAATCACAGGCATGACTTGGGGGCATGTGACAAATACGGTGAACAATCTGTTGCCCGTCATTTTCGTAAGATGGCACATCCATTAGCTACTTTGAAGTGGATGGCCATCGACCATGAACCATGAGAAGGAAGGGAGTGTTACAGAAAAAGAGCGCTTCTGCAGCGAGAGATCCGGTGGATCGAAGTTTGGACACTATGTCCCCTATGGGACTCAACGAACAGCTGCCCTATCGTGTTATTTATAAGAACTGCCTCTTTAGCTTATACTTATCTGGACTTTGGTTTTCCCATCGTTGGATGTGATTTTTATGTCTCATTCGACTATTTTTCCCCCATTACATTATTATTATCTTTTTTACAGGGTTGTTTCACTGTAGCCCTAGATTAGGCTATATTGGATGTACTTGTTTCTGGGTAACCGTAGGCACTTAGCACTTTAGTTATATGCACTTATAGCTGGGTTCTTTCCACCTCACTCTGACACTATCTTGCCGTTTGTATCACGCACTGCCACTTTCAGGTTACTTGGCATTGGTGCCCATGTTATATTTCTGCAGGGGGCTGACTCTTGCTTCTCTCCTGCTTATTATTGATTGACGATCATACAAGACTGTTCTGACGACACGGGTATCACGTGGGGGCGGTTGGTGGGAGGGGCTGGGGTGTGTTTTTTAGGTTTTTTTAAGGAAATGCATTGGATTGGTCTGTAACCCTGATGACGGCCCAGAACTGATGGGCTGAAACGCGTAGGCACTTCAGACCTACTGTTTGGATAATAAATCTTTAAATGAGACCGTGGAGTGCTTGGTATTTCGTTTAAAGGGCACGTCCACCCCGCAAACTATAATCCCCCACTACTGGCCCCGACATGTAGTGTAGTGTATCCTTACCTCACATCCAGCTCCATAGGGTTCGTCCTGTAGTCCCCCACCCCCCAAAGTCCCAAAAACTGTCCACCAGAGGCAGCAGGGCTCGCCTGCTTATCTTGCCTCCGTGTAGATTTTTGCCATGCGTACTGCAGCCTTCTCCCTCCCCCTCCCTCTCCCTCCCGTTCTACTATCCTCCGCCCTAGCACAAAAACCCCTTATTGATGCTCCCCGCCATGTCCCCCCAGCCCAACCGCATATTTTTTTTTCAAAAAGCTCCCCAAACTCTTACTTACCTCTCCTCTTACTCCGTCTGACTGATGACCGTCAGCCGCGTCCGTGATTGGCTGCCGCCAGCCAATCACAGACGCGACCTGCCGTCCCCCCTTTGCTTGCATTCTCGCAAGCAGTAGGCCGCAGTGCGGCGCAGGAACGAGAGGAGGTAAGTAAGAGTTTGGTGTGCTTTCTGAAAAAAAATTATGCGGTGGGGCTGGGGGACATGGGGAACATATCATATTAAAAATGAGTTTTAAGGGTGGACAATACCCTTTAATATAGAGCATACTATAAGAATATAACGTAATAAATAAAACAAGCAATCTAATATTATATATAATCTATATATTTATATATAACGGTGTAATAACTTACTATACGTATATAGCATGTATAAATAAACATACATCTATATATAATACGTGTATATAGCTACTATAAGTATATAGCATGTAATAAATAAAACATACCAACTATATATATATACATGTAATATAAGCATACTATAGTACGTATAGCATGTAATAATAAACAACATACAATCATATATATAATACAGTGTTCGTAAACTACTATAAGTATACTAGCATGTTAAAATATAAACAATAGCAATCTAGTATAGTACAGTGTATACTACAACTACCTATAGTATAGTGCATGTATAAATACATACAATCTATATATATACATCATGTGTATAGTCATACCTTCATCTATTACCAGGAGTCCACTGTAATAAATAAACATATCATCTATATATTATTAATACAGTTCGTTGATCAATCATCTCACATACTATACTATGCATGTAATACGAAAACATACACAATCTTATAGAATAGTGTCTTATACAAGCTACTATATAGTCATGAAACATAATTAATATATATATCAGGTATAGCATATAGTATATAATATAAAAAACATATCACTCTATATATATATTATTTAATTACTATATTTATAATCATACATAAGTATGAGTTAATACTCAATACATCTATATAATAAGATATAATTATCTATATAATATAATATTACTAATATAACAGTGTTATCCTATAAGATATATAGCATGTTATCAAATAAAACATCACTATATATATATAGATTATATATAATAT
>JAACNH010000105.1:356096-419379 GCA_019447015.1 Hymenochirus boettgeri
ATATAATACAGTGTATATAACATACTATAAGTATATAGCATGTAATAACTAAAACATACAATCTATATATATAATACAGTGTATATAACATATTATAAGTATATAGCATGTAATAACTAAAACATACAATCTATACATATAATACAGTGTATATAACATACTATAAGTATATATCATGTAATAAATAAAACATACAATATATCCATATAGTAACAGTTACAGATGTAAACTAACGGTGAGGTTTGTGTAGTTAACACCGGAAGTTAATTCATTCTGCGTTCCAAGCCTCTAACCCAGACCCCAAACATCCGTACTGTTGCCAAGTGTCCGGCGCTTCCTGTAGTGATCACGTGATCGCACCTGATAGGTGCGTTGAGTCAGCGGGATCGGAGGTGGTCGGATCATTTAGTCGGTATCACTGAGACGGGAATATCGGTAGGTCGGTCTCTGCTACTTGGATTTTTATGTCTCCCCCTGTGAAATTGTGTTGGGGCCTAGAGGATAATGTCATGGGATGGAATGTGTGTCGGGTAGGGAATTAATATGGCGCCCCTTGTGTGTTATATGGTTATATTGTACAGATGATACCATTAAAGGGGAAGTAATTGTCACATGACATGTAGGGGCCATCATATTACAATCTTTATCATGTACATACCCTGGGTGATTATATATTAGATAATGCACCCCCAGCTGTAAATTATAGGGAGAAGTCACCACAGGGGAAACAAGACCCTTACAGGGAAGTTATAGAGAAGAATAACCAACCGCTTCACTTGGGTAAGTTATGGTTTCATGGCACAAAATATCAGGCTATGTTTAATTTAAAGGGTAAGTACACTCAAAAAACAAAGTTTAAATGGAATCTGTATCCCTAACTAACTTTTCCTTTTTTTTTTAGGTCCCTTCAGAGCCTACTGTGCCCCAGTAAAGTGCTGGCCATCTTGGATAATGTCGCAGTCAGGTAGCTCGCCGCCCCCCAGACTTGCTGGACCTCGTTTCAGACTTGTGTCCAAATATCAGTGGCGGTTCCTCGCGTCAAAAGCGGGCACGCGGCGGGTGGCACGCGCACGGAGGGAACCGCCACTGGATATTTGGACAAAGTCTGAACGAGGTCCAGCAAGTCTGGGGGGGGGAGCTTACCTGCTGCAGACATTATCCAAGATGGCCAGCACTTTACTGGGGCACAGTAGGCTCTTAAATGGTACAAGGAGCTCCTTGCAATTACTTGCAATACTGGGTCTTAGCATTATGTGTCACATGAAAGGCTAATTCGTCTTTTAAATTAATTTTTTAGGGGTTATAAGTCTTGTATTTTAAAATCTGCTAATGATACTCATTAGCTGCCAGGTTCATCCGTATCAGTTATTAAGACGGGGTCAGACATACGGACAGGGATCAATGCATATGTAGTCATCTGGTCAAAGTAAACATTTTTTACATAGACCCTTCTGCATAATTTTACATGTCTCTCTTTTTACCAGGCTCTACAACTGAAGAGAAGATAAAAGCTGAAAAAGCAGATGTGGCCTTTAAAAGTAGACAAAGTAATATTTGGGGTCAAGAAAAAAGTTTTTGCAAAAAAGTAACACTGAGCACTGACATGTCTCCTTCTGGTCAGCAAACACCAACCACCTGTATATCAAATGGTTTTAATGTGGACAATGTCCAGCAGTTTATCAGAAAAACGAAGATCAAGCCAGGAGGAACATATACTGCCAACCCCACCTTCAATCTCCATCTCTTAGATTTCAAGGGGAAATCAGCAGAAAAATCAGAGCCTCACTGCAAGAACGTTGTTCCGATCAGATTTCCGATTGTTGCACTCAATCGGAAATCCGCCTGGAAGAACATCTGGCCGTGTATGGCTAGCTGTAGAGAACAGATCCAGGGAACACATCCATCTACTGATACCATGGGATCCATTAGATAATGCACCCCCAGCTGTAAATTATAGGGAGAAGTCACCACAGAGTTCCGTGACCATATAAAAGCACAGGGCACAGAACTCCAAGGTGACTTCTAATATCCCTTTAATTTACAGTTGGGGGTGCATTATTTATTATAACCTGGCTTCTTTTGTGGCTTCTGGTTTCCTTTTCCTCCTGGAACTGTAAGATTATAAGGCTATAATCTTACAGTTCCACCCATAGAAATCCACTACAGGGGTAGGTTATATCCCTTTCATTTACAGTTTGGGGTGCATTATATATTATAACCTACCCCTTTGTGGCTTCTGGTTTCCTTCTCTTGGAACTGTAAGAATATAAGGCTATAATCTATCTTCGACTAGAATACGTATAAGTCGGGGGTTTGAAATACGAGCCTTGATAGTAGGGATAATGTAGTGAAAATAACAAAAATAAAAACAACATAGTTTAAACTATACTTGTCGACAGCATGGGATAGATAGGAATGTATCAGGGGGGAGAGGGGGAGAAATGAATAGGCCCAGGGGAGGGAACTGGGCGGTTACAAAAAAATCGTAATGTAATTCAAAAAAATACTCCCGGGGGGGTTAAAATAGGCCCTGTCTGTTCGCTAATGGTCACATCCTGAGGAGCGATGCCTGCTATGAGTTCAGCCTGAAACTGGCTTTGATGTCCCATCAATTTTAAATTAATAGAAAAAATGATTAAGACCCGCAATGGGAGCTTACAAAAACTCTGTGAAATCATCACAATCAGATTCGAACTCAACTGCGCTCGAAAGAAAACTGCGACTAAAGGCCCCGGTAAAAGGTTTGCTTGCCATAATGGTATTAATTAAATGACAATTTGGGGTGATAAACAAGGAGGGAAAGGAGCTCTCCAATGGTTCATGCAAATCAAAACAGTGGCAAATCTAATTAATATCCAAATTATTTGTCTGCACTTCTAAAAGTGCGACTGCCTTAAACTCGGGTTGAGAACAAAAAAAAAAAGCCAAGTTGACGGCCAGAAACGGCAGATCGAGGTAGACGTGGAACAAGAAAAATATAAAGAATTGCAGAGAGGGCGTGGGGTTTGAAAATGAAAGACCCGAGAGCTCACATATGATCATCGTGTTTACAAAATTATATAAAATATATAAAGTAGTATCAAATATATAGTAAAAACTAATAAGGGTAACCAGGGCGGCACGGAAATCGGCGATAGGTCGAAAAGTCCTTAATAAAATTAATTGTCTTAGGTTGTACGATCAATGGGGGTAATAAGTTCCACAACACGATCGGTTAAGGACCGGTGAGATGGCAAAACAGCGAAAACAGTTATAGGGGGGTACACAGCATTAGCCCAACAGAGTCATCACATATTCAGCCATCTGATGGCCGCGACGCCAAATGGGGCTGAAAAAGGACAAGCTTGAGTTCTGGTACAACGGCTGTGATGGGAAATGGAAAAAAAATGTAATAAATCTAAAGAGGAAAGCAAACCCAAGAAAGAAAAAGACCTACAAGTGCAAACGAGCGCAATAGGGTGAGGCCGTATCTTCTGTTTTAATGAGGTGTGGTGGTGAGAATAAGGGAGGGCCTTCGGAAAAAGACGCAGCACGCGGGGGGAGGGGCAAGTACTAAGACTACAAAAAGGAGGAGATGAAACAAAAAGGACGATTTTCCATATAGCTGTATCGGGAAGTAATCGGGTCCTCTCTACGGCTCTGCAGTCAGTCAGCTATATCTCGTCACATCTCCCAAGTGGGTCTACAAAAAAGAGGGGAGAGGAAAGGGGGAGAGGTCCGCCCCCCTCAGAAAAATATACAAAAGACCTCATCCAACAGTCCTCACGACAATCCGGGACCCGCAACCCGTCCTCTGCTATCTCTCATACCTCTGGCTGCTCTCTCTCTCACACGTCTTCTCTCTCTCAGCCGTGTCTCTCAAACTTACCGTCTCGTCGCCCCCATGCATCCTCCCTAACCAACCCATCCCCTGGCTATCTCTATAACTCTCCTACTGCTCGTGGGGCTAACAAGAGAACCTCCTCTCAGTCAACTTTCGGCGGACACGTGGCTCCCCCCACCTCCCCATCCTAAGCAATATAGTCTCATCATCTCATCGAGTCTCTCGGTCTCTCGTCCTCTCTAAGTACAGTGATAAATAACACTACTACTAAGTAAAAAAAGGACATCGCATGGTACAATAACTAAACATTACAATATAACATATGACATAGGTATAAAATACAGTGGTAGACATAACCGATACTAATAAAGTATAAGCATGAAAATAAAATAAAAACTAGCAACATATAATATATAGTGGCATGATAAGCATACATCAGTTAGAGCGGAAATGTAGAAACTAAAAACAAACAACAATACAAATCGTAAGAGATACAAGAGAGTGATAAATAAAGACATAATCTAGTAATATAGCTCATTATAAAGCGTAAAAAACAATACACGAGAATATATATATGTATAAACATTACAGTGTGATAGGAAGAGCCGTAGAAGTGATAATAGCATGGAAGACAAAGAAAACAGACAAGCTAATGATAGAGAAGACCAAGTGTAATGAGAAATAAGCATCTAAAGTAAAAGGTATAGGCAAGAGTAAAAAATAAAACATACAAGCTAAATAGTAATACGAGGACAGGGGTGGATATAAAAACATATTATAAGAGTACTAAAAAGCAGAACAATGGAATAAAGAAAAAAAACTACAACATTCTATAATATATAAGAGTGTATATAGAAGATATATAAAGGTATAAAATAGGCAAGGGAAAAAAGAAAACATACAAGCGAGTAGTAGTATATAATGAACAAAGGAATAAAAATAATCTACCTAAACCTAAACCGTATAAAAGTAGCATGTAGTAAAATAAGATAAGAAACAACGAGATATTGATAATAAAATATAGATCTAAGATAGTGTATAGTATATGGAAAAGAAAAGGGTATTAAATAATAATAACATAAAAAAAAAAATAAGTAATTAGCATTTAAAAAATAATATAGGAGCGAAGAAAAAATCTATATTTGGGATATAATAAAACAGGTGTGTAATAAATAACCCATATTAAAGTAAAAAATAGCCGGATGTACAATAAATCAAACATACAATCTATAAATATAATAATATGATAATTGTATATAGAAGCCAGTACTATAAGTAAAAAAATGGTAGGCACGATGTAAATAAATAAAATAAATACATAAAACAAATGGAATCGTATTATAAATAGGAATGTAATATCGACATATTTATAAGGGGGTGAGTACTAAAGCATGTAATAAAATAAAACCATAACAACAATACATAAAATATGAATAGGGTGATACAAAATCTAACAAAATAACAACTAAAATAATGGATATAGCAAATGTAAATAAATAGAGAGCGGATACAATCTCAAACTGGCTCTCTCTCTAGAGGGGGTGGAAATCATCTATAATAGTAATAAAGTATGGACAAAAAAGTATATAGGGGTCACACGGTAAAAGTATATTTAACATACTTAGGAAGTATCATAGCATGGTCGGATAACTAAAAACTACATCTAATAGATATATACCACAGTGGAATGTATAACATAATGTACTAAGTTATATGCGGCAAGGAAGAAAGCAAATGTTGAATAACTAAAACAGGAAAGAAGGGAAAATACATGATCTATATATTGAATGTACAGTGTATCTTAGGTATAACCGAGACTATAAAGCGATAATATCATGTAAAAATACACTAAACAACATACAATCTCATGAATGATATAATACAGTTGTGGTATAACCATATTTACTTTAAATAGGCCATTAATGTAACGATAAAACGAAACATACCATAACTATAGAATAAATACAAAAAGGATGTGGTATAAACATAAATATAAATAAAGTATACTAGCATGTAATAATAAGAACATACCGATAACTCAAAATATAATAAAAAAATACAATGTATAACCTGAGACAATGGAACTAATATAGTATTAAAAACGCATGGGACATCACAACTACAACAAAAAAAACAATCTAATACCTATGCGAAGACACGTGGTAAGTATAACATGAAAAGTATAAAGTATAGACTTAGCACAGTCAATTTAATGAAAAGACATACAATCTTATAAATGTCATTATACATGTATATAACATACTAGCAGTCTCTAAGGCCCATGTAAATAGACTAAAACAAAATAAACGAGGGATCTAGACATAAAAATCAGGTAAATACATGTGGGGTATCTAAGCATACTATAGTAAGTAAAGCAGGAAGTGTATAAAAAAAACTAAAACATAAAAAAAGGCAATCTATATTATGGGAAAAAATACAGCAAGTTATATAAGAGCATATTAAAGTATATAGCAATTGTAAACAAAAAAAATAAAACACAGAAACAAATCTAACAATAAATACAGAGGTTCATATAACGATCTATAAGGGTAAAACAGGAAGTAAAATTATCAATGCAGGTAAATAGGGAAACATAAAAAGGGCAATCTATACCATATAGAAAAAAACAACAGATATTTAAACAGGGGGTGTAAACTAGCGGTGGGGAGTAATTGGTTGTAGTTTTAAAAACACCGAAGTTGTAATTTCATTCTGACGTTTTCCAAGACACTCTAGACCGCAGACGCCGCAAAACATACCGTGTACGGTAGTATAACTTAGTGCCAATAGATTCCAAACAACGGGCGCTGAAAACAATAATCCTGTAGTGAAAAAAAAAAATCGGACGTAATCGCGACCTGAATAGAAAAATCGTTTGAGATCAAGCGGAGTCGGAGAGGTGGGTCGGAAAATGCTTTTAGGGGAAAAGAGATAACAGGTACTAACAACAAAAAAACTGAGACGGGGGGAATAAAAATCGGGAGGAAATGGGGGAGAGTGGGTCGGTACTCAAATGCTCACTTGGGCTGGGGGTTTATAGTCTCCTAAACTCACCAGTCGCGACCCCTGCGCCATCAAGGGCCCATGGAGATGATTGTGTTGGGCCTGAGAAAGTTACATGAATGTCAACCAATAATGAGATAAGGGAAATGTATGTGTGTCACGTAATATAAAGAGGGAGAATTAATACGATATAGGTGCGAGGAAGACCCCCTTGGGTGTGTTTAAATCAGGGTGGTGTGTCGAAATTAGTCTAAAATTGTACAGATAAGGATACCAAAATTAAAAAAAAGGTGGGAGGAATTAAATAAAATGGCACTGGAACATGTAGAAGGGGTGCCGAAAAATCATATTACCAAAGAATCTATTAAAATCATTAAACAAAATAAGGCGCAAACATGGGAATGTGATAGGGTTATATAGTAACTAAATAATGCCCAAACGCCCAGCTTCAAGAAATAAAAAATAAGGTAAAGGTCCGACCGGAAAAGAACAGAGTTCACGTAAGACCAATAGAAAGAGTCACAGGCACAGAACTCCAGGGGTGAACTCCTAAATATACCAAACTTTAAATTTACAGGAGAAATTTAGGGGGGAAGTATATGTTAATGTTAAGGGGCTAACCAAAGAAAGACCACGAAAAAACACCTGGCTGTCTGGTTTGAGTAAATGGTGGGAGTTTGGTCTGTACTGTGTTAAAATTCCTAGGGTTGCCGAGACTCGAGCTGGGAAAACGGTGGGTAAGATTAGAAAAAAAAGTGTCGTAGGGTAAAATCGCTTACAGGGTTCACAACGCCAATGAGGAAAATCCAGCTACAAGGAGGGGTAGTTAAAAAATATGATGGAATCACCTGGTTATTAATAACAGATTGATTGGGGGGGTAAGGGGTGAGCATTATAATTGTATAAAACCTACCCCTTTGTGGCTTCTTCTTCTGGTTTCCTTCTCTTGGAACTGTAAGAATATAAGGCTATAATCTTACAGTTCCTCCCATAGAAATCCACTACAGGGGTAGGTTATATCCCTTTAATTTACAGTTCGGGTGCATTATAATATAATACATATACTGGGTTATTCAATTAAAGTTCTAATTGTTAAAAATGGTGCTAATTTTGCCCCAACTAATCAGATGTTAGCTTTCAAATGTTAAATAATATCTGATTGGTTGGGGCAAAATTAGCACCATTTTTAACGATAAGAACTTTTATTGAATCTCCCTGATAATACGGTATATATTATGTATATAGAAAAGGCGCTTGCGTGGGGATATGATTACTGTGTATAAATACATTAGCGGGCCATACAATAAACTATCTGGGGCATTGTTCACCAATAGAACATGTCAGTGGACACTTGGACATCCCTTAAAACTTGAAGAAAAAAGGTTTAGGCTTCAAGTTGGGAAAGGGTTTTTCACTGTGAGAACGGTAAAGCTATGGAACTGTCTTCCAGTGGACGTTGTAATGGCAGGTTCATTGGTCAGTTTAATAAAAAGCTGGGTGAGTTTCTACAAACAAGGAATGTTACAAGTTACTGGTATTGATACATAAAGTAGAGTTGGGAAAGGGTTTGTCACTGTGAGAACGGTAAGCTTGGAACTGTCTTCCAGTGGAACGTTTGTTTAAAATAAAGCAAAAAAGAGTATCATAATGGTCCAGTTTAATAAAAAGGCTGGATGAGTTTCTACAAACAGGAATTTTACAAGTTACTGGTATTGATACATAAAGTAGAGTTTGGAAGGGTTGTCACTGTGAGAACGGTAAGCTATGGAACTGTCTTCCGTGGACGTTGTTATGGCAGGTTCATTGGTCAGTTTAATAAAAGCTGGATGAGTTTCTACAAACAAGGAATGTTACAAGTTACTGGTATTGATACATAAAGTAGAGTTGTGGAAGGGTTTTGTCACTGTGAAAAAAGTAAAGCTATGGAACTGTCTTCCAGTGGACCGTTGTTATGGCAGGTTCATTGGTCAGTTTAATACAAAAGCTGGAGTGAGTTTTCTACAAACAAGGAATGTTACAAGTTTACTGGTATTGATACATAGTAGAGTTTGGGAAAGGGTTTGTCCTGTGAGACGGTAAAGCTATGGAACTGTCTTCCAGTGTACTTGTTAATGGCAGGTTCATTGGTCAGTTTAATAATAAAAAGCTGGGTGATTAGTTTCTACAACAAGGAATGTTACAATTTACTGGGTATTGATACATAAAGTAGAGTTGGGAAAGGGTTTTCACTGTGAGAACGGTAAAGCCTATGGAACTGTCTTCCAGTGGACGTTGTTATGGCGGTTTCAATTGGTCAGTTTAATAAAAGCTGGATGAGTTTTCTACAAACAAGGAATGTACAAGTTTCTGGTGATGATACATAACGTAGAGTTGGAAAGGGTTTGTCACGTGGAGAAGGTAAAAGCTATGGAACTGTCTTCCAGTGGGACGTTGTTATGGCAGGTTCATTGGTCAGTTTTAATAAAAGCTGGATGAGTTTTCCTACAAACAAGAATGTTACAAGTTACTGGTATTGATACATAAAGATAGAGTTGGGAAAGGGTTTTGTCACTGTGAGAACGGTAAAGCTATGGAACTTGTCTTCCAGTGGACGGTTGTTATGGCAGGTTCATTGTGTCAGTTTAATAAAAGCGGATGAGTTTTTCTACAACAAGGAATGTACATCAAGTTACTGGTTTGATACATAAAGTAAGTTGGGAAAGGTTTTTCACTGTGAGAACGGTAAAGCTATGGAACTGTCTTCCAGTGGACTTTGTATGGCAGGTTCATTGGTCTAGTTTAATAAAAAGCTGGGAGTTTGCTACAACAAGGAATGTTACAACGTTACTGGTATTGATACATACAAGTAGAGTTGAAATTTCAGTGGAATATATACCGATTGCCACTTTGGAGTCAGGAAAATCATTTGGTGGTTTTTGTTTTTTTTGCTTTCCTTTGGATCAACAGTTAGGCAAGGAAATGAGGATATTGCTAGAGTGGTTGGATTGGATGGACTATCTCTTTATTCAACCTTTCCATAAATTTTATTTAATATAATAAGAAACCCATATTAATATGAATTTTTTTAATCATATTGTTAGTATGAAAGAACTGGGATAGGACAATGTTTAATTTGTACCAATATTGCTTAAAATGTTGCCTTGTTTGCTTAATAGACAATATAATTTAGTCCATATTTGACTTTTAAAGGAAAAAACACTACCTGTGAAAAGAAACTAATATCTGGTCAAAGATGGAGTCTGTTGTCAGAAAGATTTCAATAGCAATGGGGATGGTATAATTGGTTAATCCTCTACAACAGATCGTAGAAACTGTATCCAACTTCATCTCCCTATACACACCTCTTGTATAAGGATTGGTTCTCTGGGTTATACACAATTACCACAATTGCTATCAGTCTTCTTTTCACATAAAGCCAGAGCCCAGTCCTACCAATTATCATTTTATCAGGATGTGGTGGGATAAATTGGTCATATCTGTGCCCAATCTAAGCAAGATTTGTGGAGATTTAAAGTTTTTACATTGATATTTATGGAAATTATACACTATAGAATTCTCTTTTCCGGTTTACACTGCAATGATGCTTTAAAGTCAGCCCCCTCTACAAGGACCTATGGGATATCAGAGGAAGCGACTGACCCAGTGATGGGCACCAAGGATAAAAACCATCTAGATGAGAGAATCCTGAATCTCACACTGAGATTATCCACCTGCTGTACTGGGGAGGTGGAGGGCCTCTGTGAGTGTGCAGGGGGTGGGGATTATTTTGAATAGTTCTACCTACTGCTCATCTAGTTGATATTTATTTCTCTTTGGGCAGTGGCTCCTATTAGCTATGGCCCCTTCCTGTACAGAGATAATTCTCTCTCCCTCCAATCCCCAGGACTACATTGTTATGAAGAAGTCTGGGGATGGCGTCCCCACGAGCGTCAGCTGACTGTATGTTGGAAGGATCCTGCAGGCTCCATCCCCCAACTGTGTCCCATCCGTCTCGCTCCGCCATACAGAAGGAAATGCCAAGAGATCCTGGACCTCATCTCCAACATCATCCACCTGCTGACTGGAGAGGTGGGTGTGTCCCAATCCGTGATTGGTTAGTAACAGTGGATGATAATCCGTCTCTCTGTCTGGGTGGTGACTGTAACATTGTTGTTCAGGTTGCCATAAGGTGTGAGGATGTTTCCATCTATTCTCCATGGAGGGTGGGAGTATTTAAAGGAAACAAGACCCTTTACAGGGAAGTTATAAGAGAAGAATAACCAACCGCTTCACTTGGGTAAGTTATGTTTTCATGGCACAAAATATCAGGCTATGTATAATTTAATTAAAGGGTAAGTACACTCAAAAAACAAAGTTTAAATGGAATCTGTATCCCTAACTAACCTTTTCCTTTTTTTTTTAGGTCCCTTCAGAGCCTACTTGCCCCAGTAAAGTGCTGGCCATCTTGGATAATGTCGCAGTCAGGTAGCTCCCCGCCCCCCAGACTTGCTGGACCTCGTTCAGACTTGTGTCCAAATATCCAGTGGCGGTTCCCCTCGCGTCAAAAGCGTGCACGCGGCGGTGGCACGCGCACGGAGGGAACCGCCACTGGATATTTGGACATAAGTCTGAACGAGGTCCAGCAAGTCTGGGGGGCGGAGCTTACCTGACTGCAGACATTATCCAAGATGGCCAGCACTTTACTGGGGCACAGTAGGCTCTTAAATGGTACCAAGGAGCTCCTTGCAATTACTTGCAATATTGGGTCTTAGCATTGGTGTCACATGAAAGGCTAATTCGTCTTTTAAATTAATTTTTTGGGTTTAAGTCTTGTATTTTAAAATCTGCTAATGAACTCATTAGCTGCCATGTTCATCCGCCTATCAGTTATTAAGACGGGGTCAGACATACGGACAGGGATCAATGAATATGTAGTCATCTGGTCAAAGTAAACATTTTTTACCACAGACCCTTCTGCATAATTTTACATGTCTCTCTTTTTACCAGCTCTACAACTGAAGAGAAGATAAAGCTGAAAAGCAATGTGCCTTTAAAGTAGACAAGTAATATTTGGGTCAAGAAAAAAGTTTTTGCAAAAAATGTACACTGAGCACTGACATGGTCTCCTTCTGGTCGCAAACACCAACCACCTGTATATCAAATGGTTTTAATGTGGACAATGTCCAGCAGTTTTCAGAAAAACGAAGATCAAGCCAGAGGAACATATACTGCCACCCCACCTTCAATCTCCATCTCTTAGATTTCAAGGGGAAATCAGCAGAAAAATCAGAGCCTCAACTTCAAACACGGTTGTTCCGATCAATTTCCGATTGTTGCATCAATCGAAATCCGCCTGAAGAACATCTGGCCGTGTATGGCTAGCTGTAGAGAACAGATCCAGGGAACACATCCATCTACTGATACCATGGGATCCAACCTAAATAACAGCTTGTCAGATAATTATATATCAAATGGTATTAAGAGAGATGGAATCATGGGAAGGAGAATGTTCAGATTGTAACCATTAATCCACTTACAGAACAGATACAGGGAACAGATCCATCTACTGATACCATGGGATCCAACCTAAATAACAGCTTGTCAGATAATTATATACAAATGGTATTAAGAGAGATGGAATCATGGAAGGAGAATGTTCAGATTGTACCATTAATCCACTTACAGAACAGATACAGGGAACAGATCCATCTACTGATACCATGGGATCCAACCTAAATAACAGCTTGTCAGATAATTATATTCAAATGGTATTAAGAGGATTGAAGTCATGGGAAAAAGAACATTTAGATTGTAAGATTAATCCACTTACAGAACAGATACAGAACAGATCCATCTACTGATACCATGGGATCCAACCTAAATAACAGCTTGTCAGATAATTATATACAAATGGTATTAAAGAGGAGATGGAATCATGGAGAAGGAGAATGTTCAGATTGTACCATTATTCCACTTACAGAACAGATCCAGGGAACGAATCCATCTACTAATGTGAGATCAGTTTTAATAGCAGCCTCTGTGAATATGAAATCTCAAATTTAAATATTTTTATTTCCCATGAAGAACATGCAAACTGCAATATTACTTCAGGTACAGAACAGATCCAGGGAGCAGACGCAATATTTTCTTGTTCTGTATGCGGTTTATATTTTACACATCATTTAGACCTTGTTTGCCATCACAGAACCCATGAAGAAGAGAAGCTTTTTCTTGTTCTATATGTAGCAAAACCTTCCGTTTTACTCTTACCTTCAAAGACATTTTAAGACCCACAACGAAAGAAGCCATTTTCATATGTTCTGAATGTGGAAAATGTTTTCGGCGCTTGAGCCATGTGAAAAGGCATTTCATAGTTCACACCGGAGAGAAACCATTTACCTGTTCTGTGTGTGGGAAATGTTTGGTCTCCATAGTCATCTTAAAAGACATTTTATGATCACACAGAGAGAAATCGTTTTCTTGTTTTGTATGTGGAAATCTTTGCAGTTCCGGGCCATCTTAAAAGACATCTTAGGGTTCACAGGAATATAATGCCTCCTCATAGTAATAAAATTAACACCATAAACAGTGGATTGCAGATAAACTGTGTAAATAGATACACTGCTAGACACAGTTTCAGAATTGATGTGTTAACAAAAAATGGCAGCTCCAGGCAACCAGGGGAGTGAGAGCACGTGTACAGTTGCACTTCCCACGGTATCTTCCTGCCAACTTGCAACAAAAAGCAAGCAAGTGGCACTTTCAGATTCCTTTAATGATGTGTGGTCCCGATATATGTCGTGATGCACCTTAATCAAGTAGTATGGTTTTAAAATGATGTTGATGTGTAAATAATAATAAGGGATCCAGAAGTGTTTCTAGTTTCCTTATCTGAATGAAACACAAGCATCAGTGCTTATTTAAAAACACTGCCCACATTTGGAGATTCCCGAACTTCCACCATCCAGGGGTACACCTACTGATCACAAGTGTGTGATCTTTACATGGCAGCAAACACCACACCCCTCCCATAAGGTGTGGTCCATTACATTAAACATTTAGATATGAAACATGAATTATATAAAATATAAATATACACTTCTGAAACCCACACATGTGTCATTATTGTGACATAACCATAAACATGCATAATGTATAAAATCCACCCAGGAGCGGAAATACATATACTGTATCTTTGATAACAAGGAAAAGTTTAGTAAATTATTAATCTTTTAACTTTAAAAATGTTCCATATTAATTTGCTGTCATAGAAATGCCCGTATAAGGTAAGTCTACAGATCCAAGATTGTCCAAAATGTTTATAATCCATAAGGGATTACAGGATTTATACTTATCGAGAGTTTCCTATCTTGGCCATTCCTCTAAGCATTAAATACATCATTTCTAGAGGAGGAGTAAGTCTGAAACATGTATCTGCATTGTTTGGAAATAACCTGCATTGTTCACAACACAAGAACTGTTCATAGTATGTTTCACGTGTATATAAACCACATAATAATAATATTCATTTCTTATTGTGGTATTGGAACCAGTACAGTGGAAACAGTGGGTGAGACATGCACTAAATACTCGGACTTCTATTGGACTGAATTTCTTCCAAATGGTGATAATCCAGTATATAGAAGGATAATTGGCTGGTTCATGTGAAAACTTGGAATGACTTAACAGAGTGTGATTGGAAGATTAAATGTTCCAAATCAGTTGCAATGCTTGAAGGTCTTCTACCAGAGGTCAAGGCTGCAAAAAGAAGCACCTTATAAGACATATCCCATAAGGAAGATACTTGTAAAGTATTGAAAGATACCTGAAAGGAAGAAAATCATTTTATGAGGTTTCACTCTCCATTGGGAGTGCATGTGTTTGATATCATGACGCAAGTTGCATTTAGTGATGTCACCACTGTGTGACCCAACAATGTGGAGAGTTGTGGCTACCAAAGAAAGTGAATAATGTTGGTCTGTAATTTATCCACCACCTGCCCTGTCTGAAAAAGTTTGGCAAAAAACGGCTTCTTTATAGAGTAAATAACTACCATATGAAACAGCCATTGATTCTGTAGATATTAAAAGTTGTTGACTTCAACTGAATTCATTTTAAAGGAAGACATATTAAAAGCAAGGGCGGCCATGGGACCAATATACCCCCACATATGTAAGTATACGTCAAAGAGTTCGAACATGAATATGTACACAGCAATGATGCTTTTAAAATGTGCTGGTAAACACAATATTGTTGTGGGGTGGGTGGGCTCTATAATCTATACCCTGTCTGATAATAAAAGGTTGTAGCGTATTAGTCCAGTATCATACGCTAAAAGATGAATATTGGTAGGATATGGGATACCTTTTTATTATGACTAATAACTAATCAAGTTAAAGGTGCTGTACCCTGTGTTATTTAGTACTGCTTGACCTGAGGAAGAGAGAAGTGTATCTCTCGAAAGCTTGTCTGTAAAAATGAACTGTTAGTCCATAATAAAAGGTATCACCATATCCTACAGTACTAATCTCTTAGTACTTTCTTGTTAAAATGGGGATATGTGACCATGGTAAATTAAAAATTTGCCACAATAGAAGTACCAATTTTTTTTTCATCTTACTAATGTCATGTTAGGGAGCTATAACCAAGTCATGGTTTGCTAGGGTGAAAGAACTGTAACAGACAGAGATATGGCCCATAAGGTGGTTTTTGTAATAAGGTCCTTCTTTATTGTCACGGTGCAATTAATGACCCCAATGAAATCAGGCTGCAGTCGGTAAAAGGACTGGTTACGGTTTACCAATATCGACCCTTTATAATACCATCCAAAGTACCAAATCCCACATTTCTTCTGTGATTGAATACAGTTGGATGTAGAAACAAGGTGAAGTTTCACCTGTACATTTGTTTTATGTCACTAAAAGGGATTTTTTGTCCCGAGCCAGCGCTTGGCCAGACAAATGACTGTCAGTTGCGGCATTAGTGCCCACGGCCACAGTTTGCGTGACCAATCTGAAATGCTGCACAATGTCCTGTTGCCCATTTTTTGCTTCCTGGTTCTTCCACTGGATATACAGTTTGGCATCACAGACAATAGCTAAATGTTTTTTATTTACGTAAGTGCTGCTCCTCCTGAGCATGCTCAAGCTCTTAACCATCTTATCATCATTGCTGAGGGGTGTAACCATATACTATTAAAAAACATATCCAGGTGCATAGCAGGGATAAAGATGATTCCAGAGAACAAAGTATGATATCTCAACATATTTTAAAGGGTCATTATTTCTAAATGTTTTCATTATGAGTGCGGAAAACCCGATTGTGTTTGCCAAGCAAAACAATTTCATCTGGCGATAGAGAAATGATTGTTCATCATCGTTGCCGATTGACCATACATGATCTGACATTGCACAATATCGGGATTACTATCACAAACTTTAGGTTTAACAAGAACTTCTATACCCAAAGACAAGGGACCCTCAGTGCCAATCCAGTAGGTATGTGGACTGGTCTATCAGAATTGTGGATGACAATCTTTGTGATTTGGAAGGGCACACTCATGAATTCCAAGAAATGCTCCCACATGCAATACAGCACAACCTACTATCAAGTTTACACACAAAGTTGAATTTTCTGGCTAATACACTCCTTGCATTCAGTTGTCAAAATAAAAAAATGATTAACGCCATCCCTAAGAGGCCAATCATAAGCAAGGCCTATTGCCTCAAACAATAATAGTGAGTGGCGGGGTCTATAACGTGCAAAATTACGCTATTATAAAGTGCTTAAATAGTGACATCATCAATGCAACAGACCCACCTTCCTACCCACTATGTTTCATTCCAGGCTAAAGACTAAGTTCATTCATTATTTAGATAATATGCTGTTTAACATTCCATTTTACATTTAATAAAGTAAATGTCACAAACGTAAGTGTCAGTTTAACTCCCATAGGTAATATCTGTATTATTATTATACTTTATTGGCAGTGTCAACCATATGGCAGCTCCCACCTAGTTCAACTCAGGGCACTTACAGGGTTAAAAAGAATCTGGATTTACAGAGTTCTCTTTTCCTATATCTATATGTTTGTTTACAGAGGATACAGATGATGGCCCAGCTCTAGAATAAAGCTAAAGGAACAGAAGCCACTTAAATTCAGTTATTTTCATAATAATTCAGTGAAAAGAATTGTTATATTTCCCACAAAATAATATCAGCTAATGCTGAAATCAAAACTTATCTTCTGTTCATACCTTGTAGAAATGATATCTAAAGGAAACCTGAGATGTTGCTTCTTGGTCATCCCAACTATATGTACATCGATGTCTCCGGACACCACAACATCACAGACATGCCCCCATCCACCTACTCAAATCGAGACGTTTGGGGTACAGACTACTTGGGAATTACCTGGAACTTAGCCCCAGACACACACTGCCCACATGTCACACACCTTCACAGACCAGTTACAACTAAAAGAACAAAGACATCATGGCACTTTCAATTCGGACCAGAAGTAAACGTTATTGATTGGATCTAATAGTCAATATAAAGTGGTCCTTGTGCAAGGACAAAGTGTTAAGTGCAAACAAAGTGACACACTGCTCACTAATGTTACTATAAAAACACAGAGCTCAGACAGCACACCAGAATGAAACCCGACTTTAACAAAACAGACAAGAGCCACACATCACAGACACAGAACAGCATAAAACGCCCGTCTCACTCAATGGCTGGGTATTCACTTACAATCACATGTTTTAGCAGCTCTGGATAAATCAGTGTTCAGTGATTAATAAAACGGTTATGTATGTACTTTTAACTTTAGTGGATTTAACATTCAGATTAACACAAACATGTGTCCATGTGCTGGATCAAACTTTCCATATAATGAATGAGAACATTTCTACAGATAAAACACATATATGTAACCCCCTCCAGTTACTATTAGTATAATAAACAAAGTATCTATTGACTGAATTACATAAGTACTGTGACATATAATGTATATCATTCTATTAACAATATCCATGAAGATACTCTAGTCTATTTGATACTGCCCTCTAGTGGCTTGTCATAACTAAATTAACTGTAAAGGGACATGTCTATAAGCCAAATTTATATGTTCAGATTCTCTTTAGGTTTTTATAGCAACATCACTTGTCTATATACACATTTGACTTTCATATTACCCCCACCCCCCACCCCATTGATCATTCAATCCTTTGGGTTTCAGTGTCTAATTTTTTTGATCCAATGATACTCCTGTTACAATAAACTGTGTTTGGTTGTGTCCCAGCTGCAGAGAAATGTCCAGAGGCCGATGTGTTTGGTACAAAATTCCTGATGTATTGTCTGTGTCCTTGATACATCATTTTTATCGCAGGGAAAGTCTTTCCACGATATCCTTCACAAGGCATTTCACTTGCAGAGTATCCGGCGTTGCCCGGTATGTTCTAAAGATCCAACCCAAAACCTGTCATCCGAAATTCACAGACCTGCACTTTCTATCCAAACCTGACTCATTCAAACTCAATGTGGGGTTAACCTACCACACATCATTTTTAAACATACTTAAAATGCAAAAGAGGGACATACCGGGAAAAGAGATACGGCAGACCACACCCCTTATTAGGTTACACCCATTTTAAAGACCATTTTCTCATTTTACAATTGTTACCCTGCAATATTTTTCAAGTGTATGATGTGGTTAAAGTTTCCTCAAAAAGTGAACTATTCCATTTTTCTTTAATTGAAGATTGGGGGGTAAATGAGCTATGTCTTACTCCCGTCTTCAATTAATGTAACAGGAGCCGGGAACAAAGATAGAAAACTTACCCGCAAGTGTGATCCACCACTGGCTCTCGAAGAAATGGGAGTAAATGAGCTATGTCCCACCTCCCGATCTTCAATTAATGTAACAGTGCCGGGAACAAAGATAGAAAACTTACCCGCAAGTTGAATCCACCACTGGTTCATGTAGAAGAATGGGGAGGTAAAGGAGCTATGTCTCACCTCCCGTTCTTCAATTAATGTAACAGGAGCCAGGAACAAAAATAGAAAACTTACCCACAAGTGTGATCCACCACTGGCTCATGTAGAAGAATGGGTAGGTAAATGAGCTATGTCTCTCTCACCTCCCGTTCCTGGCCTCCCCCGGCGCATCAATATACTTATGGGTTTCCCTGTCATTGGACAGAAGTTTTACTCACAACCTTTAGGATCCGCCTCCTCTCTGCCCCGTCTTTTTTTTTTCTTCTGTCCTTGGACAAGAACTGAGTGTTCCCTGTTCCGGCTGTGGGCAAGGCCAGCCGAAGCCTACGCCGGTGTGAGTGCCGTGGCACCTCTCAGGCTAGGTAGGCAGCCTCCTCTCCCCCTCTCTGTCGCGAGCGGCCGATTCGCGACTTCCGGGTTCGGCGCTCTGCGGGTGCACTCATCGGCCCGCGACTCGTGGGAAATTCAAAATTCACCGGTATTTCACGTTCTTCCCTCCCTGCCAGTCTGTGTGTGAGCTCTCAGGAGGATGGAGCAGGCTGCATCCAGGGAAAGCGAGTCCAGGGAGGTGGTGAGTGCTTTGCCTCAGTGATGCCCTGCATCACTGAATTCTATTGGAAAGCTGTCTTACTATTGCCTGTCTTATATTTTTGCAGCCCATCTGATCGCATCAAAGAGGAGAAAAATCAGTTCAGCTCTGAGGAGGAGGAGACAAGCTGCAAGCATGCAGTAGGAGGGCTGAGAAAGGCAAAAAGCTCTGCAGGAATGTATGGGAGCTGGCGATAGATATGATGATCGTTTCTAAGACGCAATCTAGGAAACATATGGCGGTCTTGGAAGGACAAGCCCAGCCAGATATTCTCCAGGATCTCCCAGCTGTGTCCCAAGGGATTAGGGAGACGCGAGAGAAGGATCAGGTCTCCCATCCACCTCGCAGCGGCCAGGAGCCACAGCTGAAGACTTTAAGAACGGGGGAAGTGAGGCCTCAGAGGAGTCTGGGAGGAGGAGACGTGTTTGACTTCAAACAAGTATCAGGTCTGATCAAACTAGTCAAACACACGCTAACCATCGAGGAGGCGGAGCACCAATAACATCTCCCGTGTTGTTTCATAGAAAAAGGAAAACCTATTTCCTGTCCATGAGGAAGTCAGTGGTATAATTAACTCAGTATGGCAGAGGGTCTCAAGGAAAGTTCCGTGGAGACTAAGATTGATAAATTATACCCCTTCCAACAGGATTTCTTAGAACCTTTGGATAGCCCCTGGCAGTCAATGCTCCAGTATCTTGGCTTTCAAAAAGAAAACAGCACTCCCTTGGATGATGCTTCATCATTGAAACACCCTATGGAAAAGAAGTTGGAGACGGAGTTAAGAAAGTTTTTTTTAAACGACTGGGGCTACTCTTAAGGTGGCAGTAGCCATGATTTTAGTAATGAAATCATGTTAATATTGGTCGCCAGACTAGGATTGCCATTATAAACGGCATTGAGAGGAAGGTCTTGTTAGAGGCCATACCCGGACTTCAGCTGGGCCTCATCATTCCGGATTGGAGCGGCAGGCGGAAACTGATAAAGCTGGGGAGCCAGAGCATTGGCCTGTCAGTCTCTGGCCAGGAGAGCCTTAATGTTCAAAGCCTGGTATGCGGACACACAGTCTAAGAATTCACTGGCCAGCTTCCGATGAAGGGAAAAGCTGTTTTGGGAAGCTCTAGAAAATATCGCAAAATCATCGGGGGGTAAAAGCACGTTTCCTTCCCCAGGGGAATAGGAGACCAGGGTGAATTTCTAGGACCCAAAGGAATAGATTTCCGCGTAGGAGAAGGAGGATAGTTTGGAGCTATAGACCGGGGTAAGAGTTCTCTAGAGCAACCGCTTGGAGGGGAGGACAGTTACAGTCCTTTTTCGAGGGAAGCAGTCCAATCCAAAGGCAACAAGGACCCCAAGTCCTTATGAAGCGAGGCCTGCCCAAGCCCTTCATAGTGGGGGCCAGATTTTGAATTTCAGAAAGGTTTGGGCAGAAAGACTAACGATGCCTGGGTAAGGGCAGTATCGACAGGGGTTACAGGATAGAGTTTCCTGAGACACCCCCAAAAGATTTTTTTTGTTTCGACCCCACCAACAATTTGAGTTCTGCATACATATACGCAGAAGCTTCTGGACAGAAAGGCTTTGTTCAGTACCAACAGAACAGGAGAGGACAGGGGTTTTTTTATTCAATGCTGTTTCTTAATAGCAAATCTTCTGGGTATTTAAGGCCGATCCTGGACCTCAGAGATTGAACAGGTTCAAAAGAATCAAAGCTTCAAGATGGAGACCCTGCAGACATCATTCGGGGGCTATATCGGAAGGAGATTGATGTGTTTCGTGGACCTGTAGGATGCCTACCTCCATGTGCCGGTGGCTCGGAACACCAACGGTTCCTAGGTTCACTTTGGAGGACAAACACTTCCAATTTACACATGCCTTTCCTTTGGCCTCTCAACATCCCCTCGAACATTTACAAAGCTTTGGTGGTAGCGGTAGCCCCACTTAAGGAAGTCAAGGGGTGGAAATTTTCCACTACCTGGCGACCTTTAATAATAGCCCTCATCAAGACCAGCTCTTATAAGAAACGAGATCTGGTGTTGAGACACTTGGAGGTATGCTTGTGAAGTTTCTCATATCAATCCATGTCATGGTATATCTGTTGTATCAATTAGATCAACTGGACTTGAAATGTAGTTCTTGGAGACTTTCGCTAGTCATCCGACTGGCTTTCTCAATTCAGAATGACTGTGTACAAGAATCTGTGGCAATTATGTACCTGGAAAATCCCAATTAGCATATCACAGCCAGGTGTTTAAGGGTGTGATTGAGAGTGGCTAAGAGGTGTTATAGGAACGCCCAAGTAAGGGTGTTAAACAAGCATTGTCAATGGCAGACAGACATCTCAGAACTCTCAGGATTTCCCAACAACAAGATTGAAGATATAGTCTTCGGTGTAGAAGAAACTAGGTGTCCTATGATTTGTACATCTCTCTTCACTTGTATACCCACCAAGGAGGCTGTTGACATGGTGAGAAAATGGTTTGGCCAAGACAAGCACTCTTACAGACAAGAACTGATCTCAACCCAGAACAGTGTGTGTTCCTTGTTGGAGGACTTGGCCTGAATACCACCTATTTTTCAAATACAGGGATAAGTTCTATAAGCAAAAACATGGATGTGTATGGGATCTCCAGTTTCACCTATGTGGCCAACCTTTACGGGAGGTATGAAACAACAGGCGCTTAATAACCTTTAAGGGCTTAGCACCCAGCCACTGGTTCGATATGTTGATGACACCTGGGTTAAAAATCCCCAGAGGAAGTAAAAGAGCTTTCACAGAACACATTAATATGCGGTGGCCCAAAACATTAAATTCACAAGGGAAGAGGTACAAAACAACAAACTGCTTTCTCTTGGACTTCTTGGTAGAGTTAAGAAAAGGAAAATGGTAACTGGAAGTAGAGGTTTACAGAAACCAACACACACAGATCAGTATTTGATGTTTGACTCGCCACGACCCTTAGTCACAACTGGGGTCATCAAACACTGCAACAAGAGCCGCAAACATCCCCACTAGCACAGAGGCGAAGCTAAAGAAATGAACATCTCAAGGGACCTTTAAACTTGTGGATATCCAGACTGGGCCTTTGTCCAAAGAAGTAAAGAAGAAAGAACACGATACCAACAGTGAAGGGAAACAGCAAGACGGAGGAAGAACAAGTGTCATCCCATATGTAGGCAGGTCTCCGAGAAATTAAGAAGACATTTTCAAAAACATCGTATCCCTGTCTGCTTTTAAACCGAACAACACACTAAGGCAGCAATTGGTACATTCCGAAAGACCCATACCAAAACACCAAGAAAAGCGACATCAATATTGCAGTGCAGTGCAGTGAAGAATATCTCTGATTTGTATGTGGGGGAGCCAAACAGCAACTGCATCAACGTATGGCCCAGCACTGAAAGCCAATTCCTCGGGTCAGGACTCAGCCGTGTATCTGCATCTTAAGGACAAAGGACATACCTTTGAAGATTGTAAATGTTAACATACTGGCAGGAACGTGATTTTTCAAGAGAGGTGTTAAGGAGGCCATTTATGTGAAATAAAAAGAAACCAAGCCAAATATAGGTGGGGGGGTTCGACAACCAACTGTCTGCCATGTACAATTCTGTTTTAAAAACACCTTACTCGGGCGTTCCTATAACACCTCTTAGCCCACTATCTAAATCCACACCTTAACACCTGGGCTGTGATATGCTAATGGGATTTTCCAGGTACCTAATTGCCACAGATTCTTGTACAAGTCATTACACTGATTTGCAGAAGCCAGTCGGATGACTAGCGAAACGTCTTCAAGAACTACATTTCAAGTCCATTGATCTAATTGAAATACAACGGATAACACTTGGAGGCTTTGGGTGGTTGGTCAATCTAAAAAGAGTCATCTACAGCCGACTCAAAGACTGATCTCTCCTAGGAGCGAGTATAGAACACAAGTCTAGGTCTCGTATCTTGTTCGGCCATAAGAAAGAAAAATATCCCTGTCTAGTCCTAGAGTGTTGGAGCTCGGAAGGATGTTGGCACAGCAAATAAATGAGAGTGCTAGGCACCCTAACAGCGAGCATTGGTCTCATAAAGTGGGCAAAATGGAAATCAGGCCTTTACAGGGTTACTCTCCCTAACCAGGTGGGACGGACCCAGCAAGACTGGTCGCAAACAATAAACTTGAATTCTACTTCAAGGAAAAATTTATCCGGTGGGCGGAGCAGGTAAACCTCCGCGTGGGGACTCCCTGGCAGAACCGAGTGGATTCATATATTCACGGATCCTCAGGGAGGGGTTGGAGAGCTCACTTAGGCCAGGAGTGTGTACAAGCGCATGGAAGACAGACCTGTCCCATCTACCTTCATCTGTAATAGAGCTGAGGGCGACTTCACCAAGCCTCAAGGTTTTTTTGCCTCCAGTTCATAGGCAATGCCAGTATGTATAAGGAACCACAATGTGGCAGCGGTCTCATATATAAGAATCAGGAGGCACGAGGAGTTGAACTCTGATGAAGGAGGTGGGCACCAATAATAAAATTAGCACAGACCAATCAGTCGGACCTAACAGCCCTACAACATACCGGGATTCCAGAATCAGGTGGGCAGATTGCTATCAAAGGAGCCACTGGACAACACAGAGTGGAGTTTGAGCAACAAGGTGTTTTCCAGGAATTAAACATTCGGTTGGTGGATGCCAGAGCATTTGATCGGATGGCAACAACTCGGAATGCCAAGGCACCGAGATTTTTTCGAGATATACCTCAGGAAGGGCACAAGCTAGACGCTCTAAGCCAAAACTGATCCATCTGAAAGCATACATTTTTCCACCACTCCACTAATTTTTCAGGGTCTTGAAGAAAATCCAATCCTCCAAGATTCAGGTGACTCCATGATCCATCTCCTCTTTAATACCATTTGATATATAATTATCTGACAAGCTGTTATTTAGGTTGGATCCCATGGTATCAGTAGATGATCTGTTCCCTGTATCTGTTCTGTAAGTGGATTAATCTTACAATCTAAATGTTCTTTTTTCCCATGACTTCAATCCTCTTTAATACCATTTGATATATAATTATCTGACAAGCTGTTATTTAGGTTGGATCCCATGGTATCAGTAGATGGATCTGTTCCCTGTATCTGTTCTGTAAGTGGATTAATGGTACAATCTGAACATTCTCCTTCCCATGATTCCATCTCCTCTTAATACCATTTGATATAATATATCTGACAAGCTGGTATTTAGGTTGGATCCCATGGTATCAGTAGATGGATCTGTTCCCTGTATCTGTTCTGTAATGGATTAATGGTACAATCTGAACATTCTCCTTCCCATGATTCCATCTCCTCTTTAATACCATTTGATATATAATTATCTGACAAGCTGTTATTTAGGTGTGATCCCATGGTATCAGTATGGATGTGTTCCCTGGATCTGTTCGTACAGCTAGCCATACACGGCCAGATGTTCTTCCAGGCGGATTTCCGATTGAGTGCAACAATCGGAAATCTGATCGGAACAACCGTTTTGAAGTTGAGGCTCTGATTTTTCTGCTGATTTCCCTTGAAATCTAAGAGATGGAGATTGAAGGTGGGGTTGCAGTATATGTTCCTCGGCTTGATCTTCGTTTTTCTGATAAACTGCTGGACATTGTCCACATTAAAACCATTTGATATACAGGTGGTTGGTGTTTGCTGACCAGAAGGAGACATGTCAGTGCTCAGTGTTACTTTTTTGCAAAAACTTTTTTCTTGACCCCAAATATTACTTGTCTACTTTTAAGGCCACATCTGCTTTTTCACTTTTATCTTCTCTTAGTTGTAGAGCCTGGTAAAAAGAGAGACATGTAAAATATGCAGAAGGGTCTGTGTAAAAAATGTTTACTTTGACCAGATGACTACATATCATTGATCCCTTCCGTATGTCTGACCCCGTCTTAATAACTGATACGGTGAACATGGCAGCTAATGTTATCATTAGCAGATTTTAAAATACAAGACTTAAACCCCTAAAAAATTAATTTAAAAGAACATTAGCCTTTCATGTGACACATAATGCTAAGACCCAATTGCAAGTAATTGCAAGGAGCTCCTTGTACCATTTAAGAGCCTACCTGTGCCCCAGTAAAGTGCTGGCCATCTTGGATAATGTCTGCAGTCAGGTAAGCTCCGCCCCCCAGACTTGCTGGACCTCGTTTCAGACTTGTGTCCAAATATCCAGTGGCGGTTCCCTCCGTGCGCGTGCCACCCGCCGCGTGCACGCTTTTGACGCGAGGGAACCGCCACTGGATTTGGACACAAGTCTGAACGGGTCCAGCAAGTCTGGGGGGCGGGAGCTTACCTGACTGCGACATTTCCAAGATGGCCAGCACTTTACTGGGGCACAGTAGGCTCTGAAGGACCTAAAAAAAAAAGGAAAAGGTTAGTTAGGGATACAGATTCCATTTAAACTTTGTTTTTTGAGTGTACTTACCCTTAAATTAACATAGCCTGATATTTTGTGCCATGAAAACATTACTTACCCAAGTGAAGCGGTTGGTTATTCTTCTCTATAACTTCCCTGTAAGGGTCTTGTTTCCCTTTAAATACTCCCACTCCTCATGGAGAAATAGATGGAAACATCCTCACACCTTATGGCCAACCTGAACACACAATGTTACAGTCACCACCCAGACAGAGAGACGGATTATCATCCACTGTTACTAACCAATCACGGATTGGGGACCACCCACCTCTCCAGTCAGCAGGTGGATGATGTTGGAGATGAGGTCCAGGATCTTCTTGGCATTTCCTTCTGTATGACGGAGCGAGACGGATGGGACACAGTTGGGGGATGGAGCCTGCAGGATCCTTCCAACATACAGTCAGTGCAGCTCTGTGGGACGCCATCCCCAGACTTCTTCATAACAATGTAGTCCTGGGGATTGGGAGGGAGAGAGAATTATCTCTGTACAGGAAGGGGCCCATAGCTCTAATAGGAGCCACTGCCCCAAGAGAAATAAAATTCAACTCTATGGACAGTAGGTAGAACTATTCCAAATAATCCCCACCCCTGCACCCACTCACAGAGCCCCTCACCTCCCCAGTCAGCAGGTGGATAATCTCCAGTGTGAGATTCAGGATTCTCTCATTCAGATGGTTTTTATCCTTGTTGCCCATCACTGGGTCAGTCGCTTCCTCTGAGATCCCCATTAGGTCCTTGTAGAGGTGGCTGACTTTAAAGCATCATCTGCAGTAAACCGGAAAGAGAATTCTATAGTGTATAATTTCCATAAATATCAAGTAAAACTTTAAATCTCCACAATCTTGCTTAGATTGGGCACAGATATGACCAATTTATCCCACCACATCCTGATAAAATGATAATTGGTAGACTGGGCTCTGGCTTTATGTAAAGGAAGCTGATAGCAATTGTGGTAATGTGTATAACCCAGAGAACCAATCCTTATACAGAGGTGTATATAGGGAGATGAAGTTGGATACAGTTCTACGATCTGTTTGTAGAGGATTAACCATTATTACCATCCCCATTGCTATTGAAATCTTCTGACAACAGACTCCATCTTTGACCAGATATTAGTTTCTTTTCACAGGTAGTGTTTTTCCTTTAAAGTCAAATATGGACTAAATTATATTGTCTATAAGCAAACAAGGACAACATTTTAAGCAATATTGGTACAAATTAAAACATTGTCCTATCCCAGTTCTTTCATTACTAACAATATGAATAAAAAATTCATATTAATATGGGTCCTATTTATAATTTAGAAGGAGAATGTTCAGATTGTACCATTAATCCACTTACAGAACAGATCCAGGGAACAGATCCATCTACTTATGTGAGATCAAGTTTTAATAGCAGCCTCTGTGAATATGAAATCTCAAATTTAAATAATTTTATTTCCCATGAAGAACATGCAAACTGCAATATTACTTCAGGTACAGAACAGATCCAGGGAGCAGACGCAATATTTTCTTGTTCTGTATGCGGTTTATATTTTACACATCATTTAGACTTAGTTTGCCATCACAGAACCCATGAAGAAGAGAAGCTTTTTTCTTGTTCTATATGTAGCAAAACCTTCCAGTTTTACTCTTACCTTCAAAGACATTTTAAGACCCACACGGAAGAGAAGCCATTTTCATGTTCTGAATGTGGAAAATGTTTTCGGCGCTTGAGCCATGTGAAAAGGCATTTCATAGTTCACACCGGAGAGAAACCATTTACCTGTTCTGTGTGTGGGAAATGTTTTGGTCTCCATAGTCATCTTAAAAGACATTTTATGATTCACACAGGAGAGAAATCGTTTTCTTGTTTTGTATGTGGAAAATCTTTTGCAGTTCCGGGCCATCTTAAAAGACATCTTAGGGTTCACAGGAATATAATGCCCTCCTCATAGTAAATATAAAATTAACCATAAACAGTGGATTGCAGATAAACTGTGTATAGAAATACACTGCTAGACACAGTTTCAGAATTGATGTGGTTAACAAAAAAATGGCAGCTCCAGGCAAGCCAGGGGAGTGAGAGCACAGTGTTACAGTTGCACATTCCCACGGTATCAGTCCTGCCAACTTGCACAGAAAAGCAAGCAAGTGGCACTTTCAGATTCCTTTAATGAGTGGTGGTCCCGATATATGTCTGTGATGCACCTTAAGTCAAGTAGTATGGTTTTAAAATGATGTTGATGTAAATAATAATAAAGGGATCCAGAAGTGTGTCTAGTTTCCTTATCTGAATGAAAACACAAGCATCAGTGCTTATTTAAAAACTGCCCACATTTGGAGGAACTTCCACCTTCCTTAGGTGTAACACTACTGATCACAAGTGTGTGAATCTTTACATGGCAGCAAACACCACACCCCTCCCATAAGGTGTGGTCACATTACATTAAACATTTAGAATATGAACATGAATTATATAAAATATAAATATAACTCTTCTGAAACCACACAATGTGTCATTATTGTGACAATAACCATAACATGCAATAATGTATAAAATCCACCCAGGAGCGGAAATACATATACTGTATCTATTGATAACAAGGAAAAGTTTAGTAAATTATTAATCTCTTAACTTTAAAAATGTTCCATAATTAATTTGCTGTCATAGAAATGCCCGTATAAGGTAAGTCTACAGATCCAAGATTGTCCAAAATGTTTATAATCCATAAGGGATTACAGGAATTTATACTTATCGAGAGTTTCCTATCTTGGCCATTCCTCTAAGCATTAAATACATCATTTCTAGAGGAGGAGTAAAGTCTGAAACATGTATCATGCATGTTGGAAATAAACCTGCATTGTTCACAACACAAGAACTGTTCATAGTATGTTTCACGTGTATATAAACCCATAATAATAATATTCATTTCTTATTGTGGTATTGGAACCAGTACAGTGGAAACAGTGGGTGAGACATGCACTAAATACTCGGACTTCTATTGGACTGAATTTCTTCCAAATGGTGATAATCCAGTATATAGAAGGATAATTGGCTGGTTCATGTGAAAACTTGGAATGACCTTAACAGAGTGTGATTGGAAGATTAAATGTTCCAAATCAGTTGGCAATGCTTGAAGGTCTTCTACCAGAGGTCAAGGCTGCAAAAAGAAGCACCTTATAAGACATATCCCATAAGGAAGATACTTGTAAAGTATTGAAAGATACCTGAAAGGAAAGAATCATTTTTAATGAGGTTTCACTCTCCATTGGGAGGTGCATGTGTTTGATATCATGACGCAAGTTGCATTTAATGATGTCACCACTGTGTGACCCAACAATGTGGAAGAGTTGTGGCTACCAGAAGAAAGTGAATAATGTTGGTCTGTAATTTATCCACCACCAATGCCCTGTCTGAAAAAGTTTTGGCAAAAAACGGCTTCTTTTTATAGAGTAAATAACTACCATATGAACAGCCATTGATTCTGTAGATATTAAAATGTTGTGACTTCAACTGAATTCATTTTAAAGGAGAACATATTAAAAAGCAAGGGGCGGCCATGGGGACCAATATGACCCCCACATATGTAAGTATACGTCAAAGAGTTCGAACATGAATATGTACACAGCAATGATGCTTTTAAAATGTGCTGTAAACACAATATTGTTGTGGGGTGGGTGGGCTCTATAATCTATACCCTGTCTTGATAATAAAATGGTTGTAGCCGTATTAGTCCAGTATCATACGCTAAAAGATGAATATTGTAGGATATGGTGATACCTTTTTATTATGGACTAATAACTCTATCAAGTTTAAAGATGTGCTGTACCCTGTGTTATTTAGTACTGCTTGACCTGAGGAAGAGAGAAGTGTATCTCTCGAAAGCTTGTCTGTAAAAATGAACTGTTAGTCCATAATAAAAAGGTATCACCATATCCTACAGTACTCATCTCTTAGTACTTTCTTGTTAAAATGGGGATATGTGACCATGGTAAATTAAAAATTTGCCACAATAGAAGTACCAATTTTTTTTCATCTTACTAATGTCATGTTAAGGGAGCTATAACCAAGTCATGGTTTGCTAGGGTGAAAAAGAACTGTAACAAAGACAGAATATGGCCCATAAGGTGGTTTTTGTAATAAGGGTCCTATCTTTATTGTCACGGTGCTAATTAATGACCCCAATGTTAAATCAGGCTGCAGTCGGTAAAAGGACTGGTTACGGTATTTACCAATATCGACCCTTTATAATACCATCCAAAGTACCAAATACCACATTTTCTTCTGTGATTGATATACAGTTGGATGTAAAGAAACAAAGGTGAAGTTTCACCTGTTACATTTGTTTTATGTCACTAAAAGGGATATTTTGTCCCGAGCCAGCGCTTGGCCAGGACAAATGACTGTCAGTTGCGGCATTAGTGCCCACGGCCGACAGTTTGCGTGACCAATCTGAAATGCTGCACAATGTCCTGTTGCCCATTTTTGCTTCCTGGTTCTTCCACTGGATATGACAGTTGGCATCACAGACAATAGCTAAATGTTTTTTATTTACAGTAGCTGCCTCCTCTGAGCATGCTCAAGCTCTTAACCATCTTACTACATTGCTGAAGGGGGTGTAACCATATAACTATTAAAACATATCCAGGTGCATAGCAGGGATAAAGATGATTCCAGAGAACAAAGTATGATATCTCAACATATTTTAAAGGGTCATTATTTCTAAATGTTTTCATTATGAGTGCGGAAAACCCGATTGTGTTGCCAAGCAAAACAATTTCATCTGGCCTGATAGAGAAAATGATTGTTCAATCGTTGGCCGATTGACCATACATGATCTGACGATTGCACAATATCGGGATTACTATCACAAACTTTAGGTTTAACAAGAACTTCTATACCCAAAGACAAGGGACCTCAGTGCCAATCCAGTAGGTATGTGGACTGGTCTATCAGAATTGTGGATGACAATCTTTGTGATTTGGAAGGGCAACATCATGAATTCCAAGAAATGCTCCCACATGCTAATACAGCACAACCTACTATCAAGTTTACACACAAAGTTGAATTTTCTGGCTAATACACTCCTTGCATTCAGTTGTCAAAATAAAAAAATGATTAACGCCATCCCTAGAGGCCAATACATAAGAGCAAGGCCTATTGCCTCCAACAATAATAGTGAGTGCGGGGTCTATACTGTGCAAAATTACGCTATGATAAAAGTGCTTAAATAGTGACATCATGCAATGCAACAGACCACTCCTACCCACTATGTTTCATTCCAGGGCTAAAGACTAAGTTCATTCATTATTTAGATAATATGCTGTTTAACATTACAATTTACATTTAATAAAGTAAATGTCACAAACGTAAGTGTCAGTTTAACTCCCATAGGTAATATCTGTATTATTATTATACTTTATTGGCAGTGTCAACCAATATGGCAGCTCCCACCTAGTTCAACTCAGGGGCACTTACAGGGTTAAAAAGACTCTGGATTTACAGAGTTCTCTTTTTCCTATATCTATATGTTTGTTACAGAGGATACAGATGATGGCCCAGCTCTAGAATAAAGCTAAAGGAACAGAAGCCACTTAAAATTCAGTTAATATTTCATAATAATTCAGTGAAAAGAATTGTTATATTTCCCAAAATAATATCAGCTAATGCTGAAATCAAAACTTATCTGTTCATACCTTGTAGAAAATGATATCTTAAAGGAAACCTGAGATATGTTGCTTCTTGGTCATCCCAACTTATATGTACATCGATGTCTCCTGGACACCACAACATCACAGACATGCCCCCATCCACCTACTCAAATCGAGACGGTTGGGGGGTACAGACTACTTGGGAATTACCTGGACTTAAGCCCCAGACACACACTGCCCACATGTCACACACTTCACAGACAGTTACAACTAAAAGAACAAAGACATCATGGCACTTTCAATTCGGACCAGAAAGTAACGTTATTGATTGGGATCTAATAGTCAATATAAAGTGGTCCTTGTGCAAGGACAAAGTGTTAAAGTGCAAACAAAGTGACACACTGCTCACTAATGTTACTAATAAAAACACAGAGCTCAGACAGCACAACAGAATGAAACCCGACTTTAACAAAACAGACAAAGAGCCACATGATCACAGACACAAGAACAGCATAACGCCCGTCAGTCACTCAATGGCTGCGGTATTCACTTACAATCAACATGTTTTAGCAGCTCTGGATAAATCAGTGTTCAGTGATTAATAAAACGGTTATGTATGTACTTTTAACTTTAGTGGATTATAACATTCAGATTAACACAAACAATGTGTCCAGTGCTGGATCAAACTTTCCATATAAATGAATGAGAACATTTCTACAGATAAAACACATATATGTAACACCCTCCAGTTACTATTAGTATAATAAACAAAAGTATCTATTGACTGAATTACATAGAGTACTGTGACATATAATGTATATCATTCTATTAACAATACTCCATTGAAGATACTCTAGTCTAAGTTTGATACTGCCCTCTAGTGGCTTGTCATAACTAAATTAAACATGTAAAGGGACATGTCTATAAGCCAAATTTATATGTTCAGATTCTCTTTAGGTTTTTATAGCAACATCACTTGTCTATATACACATTTGACTTTCTATATTACCCCCACCCCCCATTGATCATTCAATCCTTTGGGTTTCAGTGTCTAATTTTTTGATCCAATGATACTCCTGTTACAATAAACTGTGTTTGGTTGTGTCCAGCTGCAGAGAAATGTCCAGAGGCCGATGTGTTTGGTACAAAATTCCTGATGTATTGTCTGTGTTCCTTGATACATCATTTTATCGCAGGGAAAGTCTTTCCCACGTATCCTTTCACAAAGGCATTTCACTTGCAGAGTATCCGGCGTTGCCCGGTATTTCTAAAGATCCAACCCAAAACCTGCATCCGAAATTCAACAGACCTGCAGCTTTCTATCCAAACCTGACTCATTCAAACTCAATGTGGGTTAACCTACCACACATCATTTTTAAACATACTTAAAATGCAAAAGAGGGACATACCGGGAAAAGAGATACGGCAGACCACACCCACTTTATTTAGGTTACACCCATTTTAAAGACCATTATTCTCATTTTACATTGTTACCTGCAATATTTTCAAGTGTATGATGTGGTTAAAGTTTCCTCAAAAAAGTGAACTATTCCATTTTTGCTTTAATTGAAGATTGGGGGGTAAATGAGCTATGTCTTACCTCCCGTTCTTCAATTAATGTAACAGGAGCCGGGAACAAAGATAGAAAACTTACCCGCAAGTGTGATCCACCACTGGCTCATGTCGAAGAATGGGAGGTAAATGAGCTATGTCCCACCTCCCGATCTTCAATTAATGTAACAGGAGCCGGGAACAAAGATAGAAAACTTACCCGCAAGTGTGATCCACCACTGGTTCATGTAGAAGAATGGGAGGTAAAGGAGCTATGTCTCACCTCCCGTTCTTCAATTAATGTAACAGGAGCCAGGAACAAAGATAGAAAACTTACCCACAAGTGTGATCCACCACTGGCTCATGTAGAAGAATGGGAGGTAAATGAGCTATGTCTCACCTCCCGTTCCTGGCCATCCCCGGCAGCATAATAAATACTTATGGGTTTCCCTGTCATTGGACAGAAGTTTTACTCACACCTTTAAAGGGATCCGCCTCCTCTCCTGCCCCAGTCTTTTTTCTTCTGTCCTTGGACAAGAACTGAGTGTTCCCTGTTCCGGCTGTGGTCAGGCCAGCCGAAGCCTACGCCGGTGTGAGTGCCGTGGCACCTCTCAGGCTAGGTAGGCAGCCTCCTCTCCCCCTTCTCTGTTCGCGAGCGGCCGGATTCGCGACTTGCGGGTTCGGCGCTCTGCGGGTGACGTCATCGGCCCGCGACTCGTGGGAAATTCAAAATTCACCGGTAGTTCAGCGTTCTTCCCTGCCAGTCTGTGTGTGAGCTCTCAGGAGGATGGAGCAGGCTGCATCCAGGGAAAGCGAGTCCAGGGGGAGGTGGTGAGTGCTTTGCCTCAGTGGATGCCCTGCATCACTGAATTCTATTGGAAAGCTGTCTTACTATTGCCTGTCTTATATTTTGCAGCCCATCTGATCAAGGCATCAAAAGAGGAAGAAAATCAGTTCAAGCTCTGAGGAGGAGGAGACAAGCTGCAAAGCATGCAGTAGGAGGGCTGAGAAAGGCAAAAAGCTCTGCAGGAGATGTATGGAGGAGCTGGACGATAGATATGCTGATCGTTCTAAGCAGCAATCTAAGAGACATATGGCGGTCTTGGAAGGACAAGCCCAGCCAGATATTCTCCAGTGGATCTCCCAGGCTGTGTCCCAAGGGATTAGGGAGACGCGAGAGAAGGATCAAGGTCTCCCATCCACCTCAGCAGCGGCCAAGGAGCCACAGCTGAAGACTTTAGAAGCGGGGGAAGTGGAGTCCTCAGAGGAGTCTGGGGAGGAGGAGAGCGTGTTTGACTTCAAACAAGTATCAGGTCTGATCAGACTAGTCAAACACACGCTAACCATCGAGGAGGCGGAGCAACCAATAACATCATCCGTGTTGTTTCATAGAAAAAGGAAAACCTATTTTCCTGTCCATGAGGAAGTCAGGGGTATAATTAACTCAGTATGGCAGAGGGTCTCAAGGAAAGTTCCGGTGGAGACTAAGATTGATAAATTATACCCCTTCCAACAGGATTTCTTAGAACCTTTGGATAAGCCCCTGGCAGTCAATGCTCCAGTATCTTGGCTTTCAAAGAAAACAGCACTCCCTTTGGATGATGCTTCATCATTGAAACACCCTATGGAAAAGAAGTTGGAGACGGAGTTAAAGAAAGTTTTTTTTAACGACTGGGGCTACCTGTAAGGTGGCAGTAGCCATGATTTTAGTAATGAAATCAATGTTAATATTGGTCGACAGACTAGAGGATGCCATTATAAACGGCATTGAGAGGAAGGTCTTGTTAGAGGCCATACCGGACTTCAGACTGGCCTCATCATTCGGATTGGAGGCGGCAGGAAATCTGATAAAGCTGGGAGCCAGAGGCATTGGCCTGTCAGTCTCTGCCAGGAGAGCCTTATGGTTCAAAGCCTGGTATGCGGACACACAGTCTAAGAATTCACTGTGCCAGCTTCCCTATGAAGGGAAGAAGCTGTTTGGGAAGGCTCTAGATGAAATAATCTCAAAATCATCGGGGGGTAAAAGCACGTTCCTTCCCCAGGGGAATAGGAGACAGGGTGAATTTCCTAGGACCCAAAGGAATAGATTTCCCGGTAGGAGAAAGGAGGATAGTTGGAGCTATAGACCGGGTAGAGAGTTCTCTAGAGCAACCGCTTGGAGGGGAGGACAGTTCAGCCTTTTTCGAGGGAAGCAGTCCAATCCAAAGGCAAACAAGGACCCCAAGTCCTTATGAAGCGAGGCCTGCCCAAGCCCTTCAAGTGGGGGCCAGATTATTGAATTTCAGAAAGGTTTGGGCAGAAAAGACTACGGATGCCTGGGTAAGGGCAGTAGTCGACAGGGGTTACAGGATAGAGTTCCTGAGAACCCCCAAAAAGATTTTTTTTGTTCGGACCCCCAAACCAACAAGTTGGAGGTTCTGCATACATATACGCAGAAGCTTCTGGACAAGAAGGCTATTGTTCAGGTACCAACAGAACAGGAGAGGACAGGGTTTTATTCAATGCTGTTCTTAATAGCAAAGTCTTCTGGGGATTTAAGGCCGATCCTGGACCTCAGAAGATTGAACAGGTTCATAAAGAATCAAAGCTTCAAGATGGAGACCCTGCAGACCATTCGAGGGGCTATATCGGAAGGAGATTGGATGTGTTCGGTGGACCTGTAGGATGCCTACCTCCATGTGCCGGTGGCTCAGGAACACCAACGGTTCCTAAGGTTCACTTTGGAGGACAAACACTTCCAATTTACATGCCTTTCCTTTGGCCTCTCAACATCCCCTCGAACATTTACAAAGCTATTGGTGGTAGCGGTAGCCCACTTAAGGAAGTCAGGGGTGGAAATTTTCCACTACCTGGACGACCTTTAATAATAGCCCGTCATCAAGACCAGCTCATCAAGAAACGAGATCTGGTGTTAGAGACACTTGGAGGCTTTGGGTGGTTGGTCAATCTAGAAAAGAGTCATCTACAGCCGACTCAAAGACTGATCTTCCTAGACACAAGTCTAGGTCTCGTATCTTTGTCGGCCATAAGGAAAGAAAAAATATCCTGTCTAGTCCTAGAGGTGTTGGAGCTCGGAAGGATGTTGGCAAGACAATTAATGAGAGTGCTAGGCACCCTAACAGCGAGCATTGGTCTCATAAAGTGGGCAAAATGGAGAATCAGGCCTTTACAGGGTTACTTCCTAACCAGGTGGGACAGGATCCAGCAAGACTGGTCGCAAACAATAAACTTGAATGCTACTTTCAAGAAAAATTTATCCTGGTGGGCGGAGCAGGACTCCCCTGGCAGAACCCGAGTGGATTCATATATTCACGGATGCCTCAGGGAGGGGTTGGAGAGCTCACTTAGGCCAGGAGTGTGTACAAGCGCAGTGGAGAACAGACCTGTCCCATCTACCTTCATCTGTAATAGAGCTGAGGGCGATTCACCAAGCCCTCAAGGTTTTTTTGCCTCAGGTTCAGGCAATGCCAGTATGTATAAGGACCGACAATGTGGCAGCGGTCTCATATATAAAGAATCAGGGAGGCACGAGGAGTTGAACTCTGATGAAGGAGGTGGCACCAATAATAAAATTAGCACAGACCAATCAGTCGGACCTAACAGCCCTACACATACCGGGAGTCCAGAATCAGGTGGCAGATGTGATATCAAGGAGCCAGCTGGACAACACAGAGTGGAGTTTGAGCAACAAGGTGTTCCAGGAATTAACATTCGGGTGGTGGATGCCAGAGTGGGATCGGATGGCAACAACTCGGAATGCCAAGGCACCGAGATTTTTTTCGAGATATCCGCAGGAAGGCACGAGAGCTAGACGCTCTAAGCCAAAACTGGATCCATCTGAAAGCATACATTTTTCCACCAATCCCACTAATTTTCAGGGTCTTGAAGAAAATCCAATCATCCAAGATTCAGGTGATAGCCATGATTCCGAATTGGCCACGCAGGCCATGGTATCCACTGTTGAAGAGGTTAGCTATGCAGGACCCTGTTTATCTCCCTCCCATAAAGGACTTGCTCCATCAGGGACCATTTCTCCACCCAAACCCGGAAATTCTCAGTTTGACAGCGTGGAGATTGATCGGGGAAGGTTAAGTAGTCAGGGCTGCTCTAGTCAGGTGGTGCAAACCTTACTGCAGGCGAGAGAACCGTCCACCTTGTCTAGATATGCCAATATCTGGGAGGCCTTCAAGGTGTGGGCCCAATCTAGTGAAGTTCCTTTTTTACAGCCATCAATTCCTCAAATTCTGGAGTTTCTGCAGGTTGGCTTGGATAGAGGCTTGAGTCTTAGTACATTGAAGGTGCAAGCATCAGCCTTGTCAGTGGCATTAGACAAGAGGCTTCTTCAGGAGGATCTAGTCAGAAGGTTCCTGCAAGGGGTGAGGCGTATTAGACCACCCAGGAAATGTTTATTACCCCAATGGGACTTGCCTACTGTACTAAGATCACTAGTCAAACCACCGTTTGAGCCAAAAGAATGAATCTCTATCTGGGATTTAACACTGAAGACCGTGTTACTAGTAGCCTTAACATCAAGTAGAAGGGCAAGTGAAATAACAGCCCTTTCAATTAAGGAGCCTAACATAAAGATTCTTCCAGAAGCGATCATCATGCATCATTCTGAAAATACATATTAATGAACCAATTTTTTTCCCAGCCTTCTCAGCTAAGGATCTGGAGTCTAATCCCGACTTAAGAGATTTGGATGTACGAGAATGCATTCTTACTTAGAGAAAACTCGAGACTTCAGGAAAGCCAACAACCTGTTTGTGTTACCTATAGGTCCGAAAAAAGGGGCAGTGGCAACTGTCTCTACAATAAGAAGATGGATCGTTAGAGCGAGCCTACGAGGCTCAGCAGTTGGCACCTCCCCAAGGGATAACAGCTCATTCCACACGGGGAATAGCAACGTCTGTATGCCGTGCAGCTACATGGGCAACACCGAATACCTTTGTTAAGCATTATAAGCTGAATCTTAAGTTTGCCTCAGGGGCATTGTTTGGACGCAGAGTTCTGCAGTCCATTTCCGATGAGTAAACAGTTTTTTTCTGCAGTTTGGACAATATTTATTCCAGTCCCATGATTGCTTGGGTATGACCCAAGTATTTATTATGCTGCCGGGGATGGCCAGGAAAGCTGAAACTCCTATCATACTTACAGAGAGTTTCCTTTCCTGGCCATCCCCAGGGCAGCATCCCTCCCATATATATATTGGCTTTGAAACTAGACTGGGGGAGGAGAGGAGGCGGATCCCTTTAAAGAGTGAGTAAAACTTCTGTCCAATGACAGGGAAACCCATAAGTGTTTATTATGCTGCCCTGGGGATGGCCAGGAAAGGAAACTCTCGGTAAGAATGAGAGGAGTTTCAGCTTTCTTCAATTAATGTAACAGGAGCCGGGAACAAAGATAGAAAACTTACCCGCAAGTGTGATCCACCACTGGCTCATGTAGAAGAATGGGAGGTAAGACATAGCTCCCTTACCTCCCATGCCTTTACCTATCCTTTAAAGGACTAGTTCACTGCAATAATGAACTATCCCTTTTCTACATTGATTGAAGCCAGGGTGGTTAAGGAGCTATGCCTTACCTCCCGTTCTTCAATCAATGTTTGGATAGCCAGGAGCGAAGCTCAGGAAATCTTACCTTTCACGCGATCCAGCGGGGCCGTTCTGAAATTCCCGACTGCTTCCTGCTTCTGTTACAGTATAACGCGCATTATCGGGCATTCTCGGGCATGCGCGTTATAGCGTAACAGAAATACTTTGTACACAGACCACTGGTAAAACAGTTGGCACACAGAATGCTAGTTTTGGAACCTTGAAACAAAATGGGGCCCCTTCTTGGCCAAGGGCTCTGGTGTGGTCGCATCCCCTGCACCCCTGGTAGCTACGCCCCTGATTTCCTTGGTTTTTGTCTTGTCTTGTCAGCATATTGACTTCTCCAAATAATACACATGCTTGTATAGGAACATACTGAGGAACTCTCCTCTGTACTGAGTGTAGCTCATTGGTAGCTAATTGGTTAAATTGCCTGAGCACTGTGTTGCCTCAGTCAGCACCTAATCCCGTGTTTCTCAATCTTTTTATCCGTGGGGAACCCTTGAAACAATTTTCGTGTCTCCGGGAACCCCTGTCACGTCAAGTTCAGTTCCACTGTTTTCCAATACACAAGGAAGTGGAAGATATGGTGAACCTGGAACTGTCTAGAATGTACTGGAGAGTTCCTATTGAATTGAAGTTTGAGAAGCTCTATCCATTTGCCCCTGAATAGACAGGGGATTGGGAGAAGCCTACTTCAGTAGATGCTCCTATAGTGGGTATCTCTAAGCATACAGCCTTGGCCATCGATGATATTTCAGCCTTACGATATCCGATGGATAGAAGAATAGAGTCAAAATTAAAGGAGCAGGCTGTAAGGTGGCTGTGGCCTTAAGATCCGTCTTTAAGGTGCTAACAATCTGGTTGGAGAAGTTAGAAGAAGAAATTTTAGATGGTATGGATAGAATAACCATCCTACAGTCGCTAGCTATGTTCTATCTAGCTTCATAGTTTAACCTGGAGACTTCTGTGAATTTGGTCAAAGTCAAGGCGAGTGAGATGGTCCTGTCTGTAGCGGCAAGAAGAGCTTTTTGGTTAAGAAGCTGCTTTGCGGACACACCATCGAAAAGTTTTTATGTCATTTACCGTTTGAAAAGGAAGAAGCTGTTTGGTCAGTCCCAAGATGATATTATCCTGAAGACAACGGGGAAAGAGCCAGGGGAGGACTGGGACCTTTTGGCCTGGGGGGAAAATACAACCAAGTGGCCCTTTCACTGTAGAACACAAAATGTTTGACCATGCCCACTTTTCTACGGTCACACACACTATGTTTAAGTTACGCCCATTTTTAAGACTACTTTTCCCATTTTACATGGCCTGCAGCATTTTCAAGTGCATGAAGTGGTTAAGATAAAGAATAGGCTAATAAATTGGAGGGCTGACTAACACTGGCTATTGATCTGGAGAGACAATAACACTGAGTAAAGATATGGAGGGCTCACAACATTGGCTAAGGATCTGGAGGGCTGACTAATGATCTGGAGGGCTGATGTGGCTAATGAACTGAAGGTTTGGCTAATGAACTGGAGGGATTACTAACACTGGGTAATGAACTGGAGAGCTTACAACACTGGGTAATGATCTGGAGGGCTGACAACACTGGCTAAGAATCTGGAGGGCTGACTAACACTGGCTAATTAACTGGAGGGCTGACTTACAATAAATGTGATTATATACCTGAGACCCACCGTATATTGCTCTGCTCTCAGATTCCTTCAATGTGCTGTCCGGATTGTCAGTAAGTAATCTGCTAAACTTTAGACACTGCTGTGCTGCTTCTATTAATCTGAATATCTGGAAAGGAGTAACTTACTAATAGCTTTTGTGGCAGCCCAAATTTTTTCATTGGAGACCAGCCCGGGGGGCATTTGGCCCTCAGCCTACTGGGCCAGTCCTCCCCTGGAAAGAGCACTCAATTACGTCACAGAAATAAGAAATTTGGAGAACCTCTGAGGAGACAACAAAACACTATTTCTCAGTGAAATAGAGATGGTTTTAAGATTTTACTGACCAGGAAGATAATATTCTAGGACAACCAACTGGAAAACATTCCAGTTTAGCCTTTTTCGAGAAGGATAATATGGAAACCAGAGATTCCGTAAGCCTAAGAACAATGCATGACATGAAGCCTGCCCGCATTTCCAAGGTTGGCGTGAGACTGTTCATTTCAGGAGATGTGAGGGAGGAATAGAAAGGATGTGCGGGTTATCTCTGTTGTAAGAAGAGGTTATGGTCTAGAGTTGTGAGTACCTTAATTCCAACCAAGGTAGAGAAGAAGCAAGCTCTGTTTCAATATAGTCAAAAGCTTCTACTCAAAGGAGCTGTAACAACAGTCCCATTAGAAAAGCGAGGTCTAGGATTCTACTCGCCACTTTTCTTAGCAATGAAAGCAACAGGAGAGTATCATCCAATTCTGGACATCAGGTGTTTAAACAGATTCATAAAAGTTGGACTTTACAGAAGATTCAGACAGCCATTCTTCCAGGGGACTGGTTATGTTCCATGGACTTAACGGACGCATATCTCCATGTTCTGATAGCCAGGGAACATCAGCAATATCTGAGATTTGCAGTACTCCAGCATCATTACCAGTTCAATTGCTTGCCATTTGGTCTCTCTCCATCCCCTCGGACATTGGTGTTGGTAGCACCCGTAGCCAAGATGAGGTGTCGGGGTGTTCAAGCAGCAACTTCTGAAAGATTGAGATGCAGTTCAGAAGATCCTAGTAAAGTACGGTTGGTTGATTGAGTCAAAAAAAGTATTTTTAGACGAAACACGTCTTGGCGGTTCTCTCCTCCGTGGTTTGCAGTAGCATTAGCAGCCTTCCCTCTGTCTACATCACAGACATCGGACTTCTCACTATACTTACGGTATCTTTTTACCTTTACCATTGGTTCTTGTCCATGTGCTGTTTTTTGGCCATAGCTTACTGTAGGCCTCCAATATGTGGTCCTTTATACACTTTATTATGTAGCTACGTTATGTATATAACTATCTGGCTTTAGGCTGTTATATGTAGATATTGGCTTGCTCTGCATTATTTCAACCATGGAATGTGTGGTTTTTTAAATGTTTTTAATCGTTTTTTCCACTATAATAAAGGAAATTTTATCTTTTCATAATAGTGTGCAATTTATCTTTTTCTTTTGTTTGGTTCGATATATGTAATGTTATTTAAAGTAGCAACTAGCCTACTTAGGTTATTATTCTAGCTAGTGCCCTGCTCAATATTATATAAGTACGGTTGGTTGATAAACCTTTAGAAGAACCACTTAACACCCTCGCTGGAACTAGTGTATCTGAGCACAACTATAGATACAGTTTTGAACCTTGTATATCTGCTAAACGACAGGATAGAGAAAACTTCTTCCAAGGCTACTCAATCTATCAGACATACGCTTCAGTGAAACATCTAATGAGATTCTTGGGCAGCACCTCAGCAGCGATAGGTCAATGGGCAGCTTGAACATGAGACCACTTCAGAGGTTCCTGTTATCCAGATGGAATAACAGCTCTCAGAACTTATTTCTAAATATATTTCTAACACCACAATTCAAGAATAATTTGAGATAGTGGACAATCTAATCCAATCTAAGAAAGGGAACTCTGCTCATGGAACTCGAATGGTTAGAGATATGGCTGGACAAGGATGAGGACTTTCAACTGTGAATCCTTGGCCCAGCGGAGATGGGAGGAAAAGCTATCAAACCCCCTTTCCGAAATTCTGGAATAAAGAGTGATACATCGGGTCCTTCAGGATTTACATCATCAGATCTTGGGGATGGCAGTCTGTATAAGAACGGACAACCAGGCAGAGGCTATATACAAAACAAGGGGGGACAAAGAGCTGAGACATGATGAGAGAACGGGAACCAATAATGAAACAACTTACTGATGATTACAACATTGTATATTCTGGGCAGGGGGAACTTTCAAGCAGACGTCCTGTCGAGATCGCCTCTCCACAGTGGGGAACGGCCCCTGAATGCTCAGGTGTTCAAGATGATAATATAGACATTCTGGATGCCTGAAATAGAATTGATGGCAAGTACCAACAGGAAGTTGAACAGGTTCTTTTCCAGATATCACAATCACCAAGCAGAAGCAGTCGATGCTCTAAGTCAGGATGGTCTGAAAACATTTATTTTACCTCCAATTCCAATAATATTCAATATTCAAAGATCTTGTCCAAAATGAAGGCCATAGCAATAAGTCCAGATTGTCCATCAGTGGTACCCAATGAGCCTATCTATTAGGAAGCCTATCTATCTGATGGGCAAGTACAATCTTCTGACCCAGGGACCAATACTGCATCCAAATCGGGCAGTTTAACTTGGCAGCATGTCTTGAGAGGTCAGGCTTGATCCAACAGGGTTGTTCAGATAAAGTGATACATACACTCTTGAATGCAAGGAAACCTTCCACATCCAATATATATTCCAGGATTTGGGATACATTTGTTCAATGGGCCCACCAACACGCTGTGAGTCCTACACAGTTCACTCTTCTCCAACATCCAGTTTTTATAGGCCTGGATAGCGGCTTGTCTTTAAATACAATCAAGTCTCAGCAATCTCAGATGTAGTGTCGAAATCTCTATTCAGGGAGCCATTAGTTAAGAAATTAGACTAAGATCTATCCTTCCTCAATGGGATTTACCTTTAGTGTTAAGGGCATTTTTACTACCTCCCTTTGAGCCCTTAGGGACTAGCTCACTATGGGATTTGACTATGAAGACCATTCTCCTGATTGCTCTAACCTCTGGGAAGAAGTGTCCCGGAGCTGCAAACCTCATCTGTTTTACCTCCATACTTGAATTCAACTAGAAGCTTAGCAGCCTCTTGGGCAGTAGAAGAGGCAACTGCAGAGGAATTATGCTGCTCCACCTCTTCTACCTTTATTAACCCTTTAAATGCCACAGAATGTATATATAGGTTCTGTGGCTGTCCCTTTAAAAAAACACAAAATTGTAGAGTGCTAGAGACGATCAGAGTGGTGGCATTCAAGTGCCCCCCTAGCCCTCTTCATGCCCCATCAGTTTGGTCCAAATCCTGTGGAGGGGATCAGGAGATATCATCCCCAGAAGCCGTGACCGCATAGTAATTGTCGGTCCCACGAAGAGAAGAGTTCTGTGGTAAGGGTGACCCCAGTGACATCACAGAACTTCCTCACTGGGGTCTTCATTTTGTGTTCCCCGCACTTGCGATCTTTATTCAGATCACTGTGCAGTACCTGCTATTGTAAGATCACTAAGATGTCAATGAGTGTCACTTACTGTGCAATGATTTAGGGCAAAAAATGGGTGCAGAGATCAATATTAGGTGATCTGTTTGAGCAGGAAAATCTGCTAATAATATTCACTGCTATCTCTGATGATTGGCTGGGAGACACAGGCAGGTGGGGACTCTGAGTTTAACTGTTACATGCAGTTAAGCATAAAGGGAGTGGGAAACAAACACAAGGTAGCTAGTTAGCATGTGCAGAAGGAGTTTTGGGTCCTGGACCACCAGGAAGAGGCAACACTAGAAGCCAGCAGTGACATCATAGATTGCCAGTACTCAGAAATGTTCTATAAATGATTTCTACAGTAAGAGGCTGAATTCAGAGGTGAGAGACAAATGGTTTTACAAAGTGACAGTTATAGAGTCTGTGGAGCTGCCTTTGTATTTTGGGCTTAGTTCTCCTTTAAAGCAAACAACCCTTGCAGCGCCTAAACACTTCCCTGAAGGTAAAGGGGACACGGCCAATCAGGGTTGAGATTATTAGTATTGGACATGGTACCAGTTCTGGGCAGAGGAGGGACTCAATAACCTGAGAAAGAAATAATGACAAACCTTGTCTCCTCTGGATATGAACAGGGATTATGATCTGTAGCTATAATAATGAATGTTTATTTGTGGAACTTGGTAGATCCGGTAAATTTGGTTTCTCAGAACCATCCGGTTTCCACAGAAAGGATGGCTTGTGGCTTTTCATTACCAGATTTCTAACTCTGAGGGTTTCACATTTCTATTGGTCTCAAACTATTTGCTACACTTTCAGGGTTATTCAATAAAAGTTCTTATCGTTTAAAATGGTGCTAATTTTGCCCCAACCAATCAGATGTTAGCTTTCAAATGTTAAATAATATCTGATTGGTTGCGGAAAAATTAGCACCATTTTAAATAAGAACTTTTATTGAATCTCCCTGTTTGTGTCGAATTCAACTTTGATTTTGTCTCTGAACGTCTGTGTCTGTGTATCTGCAGTTTGATTAAAAATTTTTGGCACGGCCAAACTGACACACAATCGCAACGCACCTGAAAACGCATGTTTTCGGTGCGTTGCCGTTTTCAATGGTATGAAAAAACACGCAAAAAAAGCGCAGCAGTGTGGCCGTGCCCTTATAGTAACCTGGGGGTATGTCGTTTCTAAAGATCCCTAACGTACGTGGATATTTGAGCTTATTTGGCAGTTATTCTATGTTAGCCGTCAGAAGTGATTATAAATTTCAATCAGGTGTAAACATCGACATTGCTATTATAGTTTGGGGGCCTCCTGGACGGGAAAAGTGGGGTACCTAAGGCATATCTGGGATCATTGGACAATAATAACAATAAGATTTTTATAAAAGTTTTATATACACAGCACAAATTCCACTGAAATCTCCAGGAAAGTTAAAAAAATTTTTTTGTTAAAATTGAATCTGCAGTTGAATTGATGCAAATAAATTGTCGCTCCGTGTCGCAGTCCATGTCATAATACTTTCCATTATTGTATAAGTAACATTTATCCCTCTTGGGGCTGTAGGAACAAAACAAAATAAACATTACACATGAATTAACATGAAATAGGCAATTTAACCTTTTCAGAGCAACATATCAGAGAACCAACGGTCTCTGTAAAACACACTGGGGCCAGAGAAGAGGGACCGGCAGACGTTTAGTCTGGAGGGTAAAGAAAAGACTCACATTTTTCAGCTGCTATTATTATTATTGTGGATTTATATATCACCAACATCTTCAGTTGTGCTTTACAATTACATACACACATCACATAGACACAGACCAGGCCTTGCCCTGAAAAGCTTACAATCAATCAGGGAGATTCAATAAAAGTTCTTATCGTTTAAAATGGTGCTAATTTTGCCCCAACCAATCAGATCGATTTAGCTTTCAAATGTTAATAAGATCTGATTGGTTGGGGCAAAATTAGCACCATTTTAAAACGATAAGAACTTTTATTGAATCTCCCTGTGTACTTTATTTCACCCATATAACCTATTCAGTATGCTTTTATGAGTGACACTTTGGGGGGGGGCGGGACTATTGGGGCAGGCCTTAATGTTTATGTGTGTTATTTATTATATCCGTATCCCCCTATCCCCCGACCTTCCGGGAGTCTCCCGCGAGTCAATGACGTCACACAGCGTAGCCACGCCCCCTAATAAACATGCGCTATTGTAGTCCATAATAACAATAATCTGTCTATATACACAGTAGGTGTGGTAGCAATGCAGCATTTTATTTTGGAATTTTGAATTTGACTTACTTCTTAACTTTCCCGCATTCTGAAAACAAGGAATGCTGGGAGTTGTGGTTTCCAAACATCTGGGGGGCCAGGATGGACATCCCAGTTTTTTTCTCCTGGGGCCCATGTACAAAAACTTTTTATATTGTGTATGTGTGTTTAAATGAGAACGAATCCCAAATATAATTAGCCCATGGGACAAGTCACCCACTGAGCATGGGTGGGTCATCCTGTAGTTAGTTGGGGGGTGGAGTAGAGAGGCCAGGGCCGCCATCAGACTTTTCGGGGCCCCATACTGGGTACATTTCTGGGCCGGCCATAATAGACATATAGTCATACCTCCTAACATTTTAGACAAAGAGGGACACATGGGGAGAAGCGATGCAGTACACATGGAATTTTTTTGGTCACAATCACTTTGTTAAGACCACGCCCACTTTGTTTAGGTTACACCCATTTTAAAGACCATTATTCCCATTTTACATTGTTACCTGCAATATTTTCAAGTGTATGATGAGGTTAATTAAAGAACAGGGGTAAGGATCTATGTCTCACCTCCGCGTCCTCAATCAATGTAACAGGAGCCAGAAGGAAGATAGAAACTTACCTGCGAGTGCGATCCACCACTGGCTTCTGTTACATTAATTGAAGAACAGGAGGTAAGACATAGCTTCCTTACCTCCCGTTTCTTTACCTATCCTTTAAGATTACGTAACAACTTGAACTGGAGCGCAGATAACACTGTCTAAAGGAACAGGAAGGCTGACTAACACTGGATAATGACCTGGAGGGCTGACTAACACTGGGTATGACCTGGAGGACTGATAACACTGTCTAAACAGGAGAGCTGACAACACTGTCTAATGAACTGGACGGCTGACTAACACTGGATAATGAACTGGAGGGCGGACTAATGCCAGATAATCAACTGGAGGCTGACTACACTGGGTAATGAACTGGAGGACTGTACACTGTCTAATGAACAGGAGAGCTGACAACACTGTCTAATAAACTGGGCGGCTGACTAACACTGGATAATGAACTGGAGGCTGACTACACTGTATATGAACTGGGGCTGACTACACTGTATAATGAACTGGAGGCTGACTACACTGTATAATGAACTGGAGGCTACTACACTGTAAATGAACTGGAGGGCTGACTACACTGTATAATGAACTGGAGGGCTGACTACACGTAATAATGAACTGGAGGGCACTACACTTTATGACTGGAGGTGACTACACTGTATAATGAACTGGAGGGCTGACTACACTGTATAATAACTGGAGGGCGACTAGCAACTGTATAAATAAGTAAATGGAGGCTGGAGCTACACGTAAATGACTAGGAGGCTGACTACACTGTTATAATGAACTATGGAGGGCTGGACTACACGTATAATAAACATGGAGGTCTGACGTAGCAACTGTATAATAAACTAAGGAGGAGGGACGTGGACACATAGTATAATAACTGGAGGGCTGAGACTACACTGTATAATAAATGGAGGGCTGACTACTAGTATAAAAACTGGAGGGCTGACTACACTGTATAATAAACTGGAGGGCTGACTACACTGTATAATAAACTGGAGGGCTGACTACACTTATAATAAAACTGTGGCGACTGAACACTGTAGTATAAACTGGAGGTGTCTGGACTACAAACTGATAATAACTGGAAAGGGGGCTGACTAACTGTATAATAAAACCGTGGGGGAATGTACTGATGGAGGGCTGAAACTGTATAATAAACTGGAGGGCTGACTACACTGTATAATAAACTGTAAGGGCAAGTACTAACACTGTATCATGAAGGACAAAATTGAGGGCTGACTACGGTAAACGGTAAGGGATAAGTGAAACTGAAAAGCTGGTGGAATAACTAACAAAACCGTGTCTCATGTAGACAAAGGTGGAGGGGGCTGAAACTAACACTGGTGCTAAAAATGAAAACGTCAGAGGGGCTGACCTACACTTGTGAAGGAATAATGAAGGGGACTGGTGGAGGGCTGGGACTACCTGTATAAATGACTGTGGAGGAATAGCTGACATAAAAGCACTGTTAGAGAAGGCATGGGGAAACTGGGAGGGCTGACTACGCCGCAAAGTGTAATAGGGATTAAGCAAAAAAGCATCGGAAGGAAGAGTGCAATGACACAAACTAGTAAGATACTAAAAGAAGAATAGAGTAAAACAGGTCGGATAAGGACTGGTAAGGCGCAGTGACTAACACTGTAATAGGAAGTATGGAAACAGGACAGGTGTGAGAAGGAAGGCTCAATAAAAAAGGGGGGGAGGGTAGCTGAACATAAAGACTGACCGTGGGGGAAATAGGTGTCGGTCAAAGTGAGGACAGACAGAAGGGGAAGTGGTCGAGAAATAATAAGGGATGAGCGAAATGGGCTAGGTGAAGACAATGGTAGGAAACGGGAGGGCGACGACACACGGTTTAGCAAGTAACTGGAGAGTCATGACGAACACCTTTACTGTATAATGACATCTGGATGGGACTGTTGACAACTCACTGTATAATGAACTGTAGGGTCTGTACTGGCGGATTGGCTATGAACTGGAGGGCTGGCTACAAATGAGGGAGGCTTAATCACAACTGCGAGTGTGCATACATAAGTAGGCATTTAATATATGCTTTAGGCTGTTATATGTAGATATTGGCTTGCTCTGCATTATTTCAACCATGGAATGTGTGGTTTTTTAAATGTTTTAATCGTTTTTTCCACTATAATAAGGAAATTTATCTTCATAATAGTGTGCAATTTATCTTTTATTTGTTGGGTTCGATATATGTATGTTATTTATTTAAGTAGCAACTAGCCTACTTAGGTTATTATCAGCTGTGCCCTGCTCAATATTATAGTTACGGTTGGTTGATAAACCTTTAGAAGAACCACTTAACACCCTCGCTGGAACTAGTGTATCTGAGCACACTATAGATACAGTTTTGAACCTTGTTAATCTCTAACGACAGATAGAGAGAAAACTTCTTCCAAGGCTACTCAATTATCAGACATACGCTTCAGTGAAACATCTAATGAGATTCTTGGGCAGCACTCAGCAGCGTAGGTCAAGGGCAGCTTGAACATGAGACCACTTCAGAGGTTCCTGTTATCCAGATGGAATAACAGCTCTCAGAACTTATTTCTAAATATATTTCTAACACCACAATTCAAGAATAATTTGAGATAGTGGACAATCTAATCCAATCTAAGAAAGGGAACTCTGCTCATGGAACTCGAATGGTTAGAGATATGGCTGGACAAGGATGAGGACTTCAACTGTGAATCCTTGGCCCAGCGGAGATGGGAGGAAAAGCTATCAAACCCCCTTTCCGAAATTCTGGAATAAAGAGTGATACATCGGGTCCTTCAGGATTTACATCATCAGATCTGGGGATGGCAGTCTGTATAAGAACGGATAACCAGGCAGAGGCTATATACAAAACAAGGGGGGACAAAGAGCTGAGACTGATGAGAGAACGGGAACCAATAATGAAACAACTTACTGATGATTAACAACATGTATATTCTGGGCAGGGGGAACTTTCAAGCAGACGTCCTGTCGAGATCGCCTCTCCACAGTGGGAACGGCCCCTGAATGCTCAGGTGTTCAAGATGATAATATAGACATTCTGGATGCCTGAAATAGAATTGATGGCAAGTACCAACAGGAAGTTGAACAGGTTCTTTTCCAGATATCACAATCACCACAAGCAGAAGCAGTCGATGCTCTAAGTCAGGATGGTCTGAAAACATTTATTTTACCTCCAATTCCAATAATATTCAATATTCAAAGATCTTGTCCAAAATGAAGGCCATAGCAATAAGTCCAGTTGTCCATCAGTGGTACCCAATGAGCCTATCTATTAGGAAGCCTATCTATCTGATGGGCAGGTACGATCTTCTGACCCAGGGACCAATACTGCATCCAAATCGGGCAGTTTAACTTGGCAGCATGTCTTGAGAGGTCAGGCTTGATCCAACAGGGTTGTTCAGATAAAGTGATACATACACTCTTGAATGCAAGGAAACCTTCCACATCCAATATATATTCCAGGATTTGGGATACATTTGTTCAATGGGCCCACCAACACGCTGTGAGTCCTACACAGTTCACTCTTCTCCAACATCCAGTTTTTATAGGCCTGGATAGGGGCTGTGTTTAAATACAATAAAAATTCAAGTTCAGCAATCTCAGATGTAGTGTCGAATCTCTATTCAGGGAGCCATTAGTTAAGAAATTAGACTAAGATCTATTTTCCTCAATGGGATTTACCTTTAGTGTTAAGGCATTTTTACTACCTCCCTTTGAGCCCTTAGGGACTAGCTCACTATGGGATTTGACTATGAAGACCATTCTCCTGATTGCTCTAACCTCTGGAAGAAGTGTCCCGGAGCTGCAAACCTCATCGTTTTACCTCCATACTTGAATTAACTAGAAGCTTAGCAGCCTCTGGGCAGTAGAAGAGGCAACTGCAGAGGAATTATGCTGCTCCACCTCTCTACCTTATTAACCCTTTAAATGCCACAGAATGTATATACAGGTTCTGTGGCTGTCCCTTTAAAAACACAAAATTGTAGAGTGCTAGAGGCGATCAGGGTGGGTGCATTCAAGTGCCCCCCTAGCCCTCTCTTCATGCCCCATCAGTTTGGTCCAAATCCTGTGGAGGGGATCAGGAGATATCATCCCCAGAAGCCGTGACCGCATAGTAATTGTCGGTCCCACGAAGAGAAGAGTTCTGTGGGTAAGGGTGACCCCAGTGACATCACAAGAACTTCCTCACTGGGGTCTTCATTTTGTGTTCCCCGCACTTGCGATTTATTCAGATCACTGTGCAGTACCTGCTATTGTAAGATCACTAAGATGTCAATGAGTGTCACTTACTGTGCATGATTTAGGGCAAAAAATGGGTGCAGAGATCAAATTTAGGTGATCTGTTTGAGCAGGAAAATCTGCTAATAATATTCACTGCTATCTCTGATGATTGGCTGGGAGACACAGGCAGGTGGGGACTCTGAGTTAACTGTTACATGCAGTTAAGCATAAAGGGAGTGGGAAACAAACACAAGGTAGCTAGTAGCATGTGCAGAAGGAGTTTTGGGTCCTGGACCACCAGGAAGAGGCAACACTAGAAGCCAGCAGTGACATCATAGATTGCCAGTACTCAGAAATGTTCTTAAATGATTTCTACAGTAAGAGGCTGAATTCAAGAGGGTGAGGACAAATGGTTTTACAAAGTGACAGTTATAGAGTCTGTGGAGCTGCCTTTGTATTTTGGGCTTAGGTCTCCTTAAAGCAAACAACCCTTGCAGCGCCTAAACACTTCCCGAAGGTAAAGGGGACAACGGCCATAAGGGTTGAGATTATTAGTATTGGACATGGTACCAGTTTGGGCAGAGGAGGGACTCAATAACCTGAGAAAGAAATAATGACAAAACCTTGTCTCCTCTGGATATGAACAGGGATTATGATCTGTAGCTATAAATGAATGTTTATTTGTGGAACTTGGTAGATCCGGTAAATTTGGTTTCTCGAAACCATCGGTTTCACAGAAAGATGGCTTGTGGCTTTTATTACCAGATTTCTAACTCTGAGGGTTTCACATTTCTATTGGTCTCAAATATTTGCTACACTTTCAGGGTTATTCATAAAAGTTCTATCGTTAAAATGGTGCTAATTTTGCCCCAACCAATCAGATGTTAGCTTTCAAATGTTAAATAATATCTGATTGGTTGCGGAAAAATTAGCACCATTTTAAATAAGAACTTTTATTGAATCTCCCTGTTTGTGTCGAATTCAACTTTGATTTTGCTCTGAACGTCTGGTCTGTGTATCTGCAGTTTGATTAAAAATTTTTGGCACGGCCAAACTGACACACAATCGCAACGCACCTGAAAACGCATGTTTTCGGTGCGTTGCCGTTTTCAATGGTATGAAAAAACACGCAAAAAAAGCGCAGCAGTGTGGCCGTGCCCTTATAGTAACCTGGGGGTATGTCGTTTCTAAAGATCCCTAACGTACGTGGATATTTGGCTTATTTGGAGTTATTCTATGTTAGCCGTCAGAAGTGATTATAAATTTCAATCAGGTGTAAACATCGACATTGCTATTTAGTTTGGGGGGCCTCCTGGACGGGAAAAGTGGGGTACCTAAGGCATATCTGGGATCATTGGACAATAATAACAATAAGATTTTATAAAAGTTTTATATACACAGCACAAATTCCACTGAAATCTCCAGGAAAGTTAAAAAATTTTTTTGTTAAAATTGAATCTGCAGTTGAATTGATGCAAATAAATTGTCGCTCCGTGTCGCAGTCCATGTCATAATACTTTCCATTATTGTATAAGTAACATTTATCCCTCTTGGGGCTGTAGGAACAAAACAAAATAAACATTACACATGAATTAACATGAAATAGGCAATTTAACCTTTTCAGAGCAACAATCAGAGAACCAACGGTCTCTGTAAACACACTGGGGCCAGAGAAGAGGGACCGGCAGACGTTAGTCTGGAGGGTAAAGAAAGACTCACATTTTTCAGCTGCTATTATTATATTGTGGATTTATATATCACCAACATCTTCAGTTGTGCTTTACAAATTACATACACACATCACATAGACACAGACCAGGCCTTGCCCTGAAAAGCTTACAATCAATCAGGGAGATTCAATAAAAGTTCTTATCGTTTAAAATGGTGCAATTTGCCCCAACCAATCAGATGTTAGCTTTCAAATGTTAAATAAGATCTGATTGGTTGGGGCAAAATAGCACCATTTTAAACGATAGAACTTTTATGAATCTCCCTGTAAGTACTTTATTTCACACAATAACCTATATCAGTATGTCTTTATGAGTGACACTTTGGGGGGGGGGACGGGACTATATGGGGCAGGGCCTGATGTAATTAAATAGTGTGATATATATATATATATATCCGGTATCCCACTACTCCCAGACCTTCCGGGAGTCTCCCGCGAGTCAATGACGTCACACAGCGTACCACCCCCCTAATAACATGCGCTATGTAGTCCATAATAACAATAATCTGTCTATAACTACCAGTAGGTGTAAGTAGCAATGCAGCTTTTATTTGGAATTTATGAATTGACTTACTTTCTAACTTTCCACTGCATTCTGAAAAAAAGGAATGCTGGGAGTTGTGGTTTCCAACAATCTGGGGGCACAGGATGGACATCCGTTTTTTCTCCTGGGGCCCATGTACAAAAACTTTTTATATTGTAGTATGTGTGTTTAAATGAGAACGAAATCCAATAAATTAGCCCAATGGGACAAGTCAGCCACTGAGGCTAGGGTGGGTCATCCTGTAGTTAGTTGGGGGTGAGTAGAGAGGCCAGGGCCGCCATCAGACTTTTCGGGGCCCCATACGGGTACATTTCTGGGCCGGCCATAATAGACATATAGTCATAACCTCCTAACATTTTAGACAAAGAGGGACACATGGGGAGAAGCGATGCAGTACACATGGAATTTTTTTGGTCACAATCACTTTGTTAAGACCACGCCCCATTTGTTTAGGTTACACCCATTTTAAAGACCATTATTCCCATTTTACATTGTTACCTGCAATATTTTCAAGTGATGATGAGGTTAATTAAAGAACAGGAGGTAAAGGATCTATGTCTCACCTCCCGTTCCTCAATCAATGTAACAGAGCCGGAAGGAGATAGAAACTTACCTGCGAGTGCGATCCACCACTGGCTTCTGTTACATTAATTGAAGAACAGGAGGTAAGACATAGCTTCCTTACCTCCCGTTTCTTTACCTATCCTTTAAGATTACAGTAACAGACTAATGAACTGGAGCGCAGATAACACTGTCTAAAGGAACAGGAAGGCTGACTAACACTGGATAATGAACTGGAGGGCTGACTAACACTGGGTAATGAACTGGAGGACTGATAACACTGTCTAATGAACAGGAGAGCTGACAACACTGTCTAATGAACTGGACGGCTGACTAACACTGGATAATGAACTGGAGGGCTGACTAATGCCAGATAATCAACTGGAGGGCTGACTAACACTGGGTAATGAACTGGAGGACTGATAACACTGTCTAATGAACAGGAGAGCTGACAACACTGTCTAATAAACTGGACGGCTGACTAACACTGGATAATGAACTGGAGGGCTGACTACACTGTATAATGAACTGGAGGGCTGACTACACTGTATAATGAACTGGAGGGCTGACTACACTGTATAATGAACTGGAGGGCTGACTACACTGTATAATAAACTGGAGGGCTGACTACACTGTATAATGAACTGGAGGGCTGACTACACTGTATAATGAACTGGAGGGCTGACTACACTGTATAATGAACTGGAGGGCTGACTACACTGTATAATGAACTGAGGGTGACTACACTGTATAATAAACTGGAGGGCGGACTGCACTGTATAATAAACTGGAGGGCTGACTACACTGTATAATGAACTGGAGGGCTGACTACACTGTATAATAAACTGGAGGGCTGACTACACTGTATAATAAACTGGAGGGCTGACTACACTGTATAATAAACTGGAGGACGGACTACACTGTATAATAAACTGGAGGGCTGACTACACTGTATAATAAACAGGAGGGCTGACTACACTGTATAATAAACTGGAGGGCTGACTACACTGTATAATAAACTGGAGGGTGACTAACTGTATAATAAACTGGAGGGCTGACTAACTGTATAATAAACTGGAGGGCTGACTACACTGTATAATAAACTGGAGGGCTGACTACACGTATAATAAACTGGAGGGTGCGACTACACTGTATAATAAACTGGAGGGCTGACTACACTGTATAATAAACTGGAGGGCTGACTACACTGTATAATGAACTGGAGGGCTGACTACACTGTATAATGAACTGGAGGGATACTAACACTGTCTCATGAACTGGAGGGCTGACTAACACTGGCTAATGAACTCGAGGGCTGACTACACTGTATAATGAACTGGAGGGCTGACTACACTGTATAATGAACTGGAGGGCTGACTAACACTTTATAATGAACTGGAGGGCTGACTAACACTGTATAATTAACTGGAGAGCTGACTACAACTTTACTGTATAATGAACTGGAGGACTGACTAACACTGTATAATGAACTGGAGGGTTGACTACATTGGCTAATGAACTGGAGGGCTGGCTACACAGGTTAATAAACTGGAGGGTTAAATAACGCTGGGTAATGAACACAAGCTCTTCAACATGGGCAGAGGCATTTTTACCCTCTATCTCACTGCTCTGTACAGGTACTGACAGGGACTGCTAAATTTTCTCTGCTGAGGCCAAATCTTGGAATTCCAGATGTTTTAGCAGAATGCACCAAAGCATGCTGGGAGTTGGAGTTACTTAACATCTGAAGTTACAAGGTTTGCCATCACTGCTATATAGGTTCTGGCACCAGCAGCCCCATAGGGGAAGTTTATCAGTCCCTGTACACAGCAATCAGAAATGGGTTCAGTATAACTTACAGTTACTTCCTCCTGCTCTCTATATAGATCACAGCAGAGAAGATACAAGTTCAGGGAAGGGGCGGGGACAGTAAAGCCGCCTACTGACTGAGTCATGGGCCATGCAGCAGACACAAGAAAATCCCGAAAAAGCACACGCCCCCTTTCTCTTCTCCATCTAGGAATGGAGGTCCGGTGTTGTATTGCAGGAAAACCATTTTTTAAACTTTTATCCTGACAAGTAGTGCCCCATACAGCAGTAGCGCCTTTCCCACCCGATGACGGATGCCAGAGAGATGCCAGAAAATTCACTGAGTGTGGGCAGATTTGTGCCATGTCTATCACTATCATGTCTATACTGTAGGCTGACTGGTCCTATTGACATTCCATACTTAACAGCTACAAGTAACCACAAGAGGCAATGGTTTATGGGGGTCTGAGGGTAAACAGAGGCAGTGGTGTCTGTGGGTGGCCCTAGGGGCCCATGGGCAGGTAACAGGTGCCTACAAGCAGCAGGAGTTTGTGTCCTGACAAAATAGGGAAAACTAATTTATTCAATGAAGAATCAGCCACACCCCCCCGCCCTGGACTCACAGGACTGGGCAGTCACATAACAGATAATCTGTTTAATAATTCATTTCAGTTCATGAAAATAACTTACCAGTTCTTAATACATATTACCCAGGTCTCATATCTTCGGTCGATACAATGTCCAACCATCTGTAACACAGAAACTCTGTTTTAATAAAATATTAAGAAGGGTTAACACTACAAGGCTTAGTTATTTATAGGTAATTAGAACATGGACTAAACCAACCAATAGGATAACAAACCACACTTAAAGGGCATGTCCACCCAAACTGAAATCTCTCCCAAAGTTGGGCCCACTTATACTGTTAAACATCCCTACCTTCCTCTTCTGCTGAAATACAGTACAGGAAACTGAAAAGTAGGAACCTTCTCTGGTGTTATCCTCTCTGTCTCTTAAAGGCACCTCTATACGGCGTAGACTTTTGATCGGATCACTCGAAAAAGTCAAAACTCGCTTTTCGTTTTTCTGATCGACCGCTCCACAATGCCGGAAAAAAGGAAGATCGGGCCAGGTGGAAAATTTGCCATCAAACTCATTTTCTGTCCCAATCTCTCCTCAGGTTTCAAGCTGAAATCAAGGGTTCAAGGTTGGGTACATTGAGCTGTTCTTCTGATCAGATTTATGATCCGGTCGGAAGGAAGTCTGCACGTGTAGAGGTACCTTAAAGGGCATGTCCACCCCCAAAACTATAATCCCCCCCACTACTGCCCCATCATGTAGTGTAGTGTAATCCTTACCTCACATCCCAGCTCCATATGGTTCTCCTGTAGTCCCCCCCCAACAGTCCCAACAACTGCTCAACAGGAGGAAGCACAGTCCATATAGGAATCTGCCTCTACCTGGCTCGGCGAGAATTTTGGCATGCGTACGCAGCCCTTTCCCGCCTCCCTCCCCTCCCGATTAGGATTCCTCCCCCCTAGTGTAAATCCCTTTTGCCATAAAATTCCCCCTGTCCCCCAGCCCCAACCACTATATTTATTTTTAGAAAGTTCCCCAAACATTACTTACCTCCCCTCTTTCCTCCGCCGCACTGAATGACGCCAGCCGCGTCCGTGATTGGCTGCCGCAGCCAATCACAGACGCGACATGCCGGTCGCCCCTCTGCTTGCATTTCTCGCAAGCAGAGGGCCGGGAGCGCGGCGAGGAAAGAGGGGAGGTAAGTAAAGTTTGGGGAACTTTATAATAAACATAAATAGCGGTTGGGGCTGGGGGTACAGGGGGATTGTATGGCAAAAATGTATTTCAAGGGTGGACAACCCTTTAACTGTTTCTCCGAGAGGAGTTCCCATCCTCCATCCTGCTGCTGTTCCGTGCCCAAAACAAAATTGTAAGAATTGGGGGCATTTTATGCTCGATACTCTTTTTTGGTGGGTGGGTGTATGTGCCCTTTAACAATTTTAATGATTTTATTATAAGCTCCTCCCCCTGCATTCCTATCCAATCACAAAACATACAGTTAGACAGGGAGGGGATCACAGTAGGACAGTTACCGGTAGGTCATACTCATTCAGATTTCGATAACCAATGGCAGTAATATCTGGTGCTATTTCGAAGTGGAAGTTTTTTATCAATGTAGATCAAGTTGGTTCCATTACACGGGATTGTAATATTTTCATAGGAGACGTCGTTTCTGGAATCAATATTGCTGGTAATGCTATTCTCTGGAGGTGTCCGACCATCACCTGAGTCATATGGAAAAGGAAAAAAAATCGGGTAAATTAACAATTTATACAATGTATATAGTTAATGATGTATGGGAGGTATGAGCAAGTATTCCTACTTTGTGTATTTTAGGTTTAAGTGGTCCTTTAACACCTAACAGAGTTGTGTTTTTCCAAGGTGGTAAGAAATTTTATTTAATGGATCAGATTGACCCGATCACTACTCACGGAGTAAAACAGACAACAAAAAATGGACTGTCCATTGTGGTCCGTGTTTTCATGGACTTTGATTCCGGACGCCATTTATCTAAGTATTGACTTTTCACCTTTATGCCACCCGTAATGTTCAATTCATTTTCATTGCATTTTTCCTTATCTTTGTACTTTTAATAAATGATATAAAATAATTTAAAGGCCAATTGTCCTATTCTGAGAATATCCCCAAACGAACCTTGCTTTCGAAATAGCGTTACCGTATAGGAATTACTGTTTAGATCAGTGTTTCTCAACCAGAGGTCCCTGTTAGGTTGCATGGGGGTCCTCAAGAGATTGTATGGATCCACCATTGTACTTAATACAGATTTATTTTTCTATATATTGCGGTAACACATCGATATGTGGAACAACCTTTGCGCCGGTGATGAATTTCCGTCGCCGGATATCGCCGCTTTATAAATAGCGCTAAGTCGGATTTTGCCCGATAACGGTGGTGGACAGTAAAAGCACCTTTATAAATATGCCCCTTGCTCCGAGAAATGGGCTGGAAATATCCGTTGTGTCCGATCCATTTCTTGTCAAAACAATCGGATGAAAACTTCCGACTGATCAGACTGAAATATTGGCCCATGTACACAGTCTTAGGTCCTCGTGGGTTTAACCCTTTACAAACCTCTTATAGGAAGAAATCCCAGCAGGAAAAAACAGTAAAGCAAAGCTAAATACTGGTAGTTGCATTGTGTCATTTACATGATCCTCTCTCATAAAGGACAACGATATGATGAAAACCCACCCACAAAGAGTACCCAGGGTGAGTAAGTAAACAGCTAGGTCATCACACCTGGGTTTACCGTCTATATCCAGTACTAAGTTGGTGAAAGTCACACTCGCCAGGTCACATTGTTCTACCCGGATCTCAATCTCTGTCCTGTCTATTAGGAAGACATGCTCCCTACTCCCTCATAATTGGTAAAGCCACAGGCTGAATAGGGGGTGGGACCACACCCTGCAGCTGTTCTCCACTGCCTGTCCCAATCTGCTTTATTATTCTGAAGCACAGCAGCTCTAAGGGCTAGGCCACACTAGTGCGTCTTTCGTATGTTTGTGCACGCGTTTTTGTTCGCAACTGCGCATGTGATTTTCGCTAACATGGGAATCGCAGGAACGCAAAAGTTCCCTTGATTTCCGAAGTGCGCGTGTTTGCGTGCACCATCTTTTAACGCAAACATTAAATTACAAAAACACATGGGCAAAGGCGGCACAATGCATGACAATGCACAGAAACCGCACACGCAACTGCGTGCGATAACACTCGCAATTGCGCGTGCGATTTAGTGTGTTGTAGTGGGGCCTCAGCCTAAGCACGCCCACCCACCCCCAGTAATATGGCAACATTGTCAGGGAAACTCATTAAAAGTTCTTATCGTTAAAAACGGTGCTAATTTTGCCCCAATCAGATGTTATGTCTGATTGGCTGGGGCAAAGTCAGCACCATTTTATTCTATCTACTTCAGGATTGGACATTGGATCAGCACTAGGGATGGGCTAGAACTCCAACCTGAGATCAAACAGAACTTTATGAGTTTGGACAAACTCAATCTATTTAGAATTCTCCGAAATACGAACTTTCTGTGGGAGCAGAATGGCAACATTATTGTAATATATAGATTCCATGTGGCAGTAGCACCCCCAACACGTCCCTTTAATTGGAGGTCTTATGCCTTGAATACTAAGCATTGGATGAGGCCTCTTCCCTTGTTAAAAGCCTATTAATGTATAGGGAGGGATTATTAGGGGTATGTGGTCATAGGGGCTGCTGGGAGATATTGGTGATGGGTCTCTGACTGTATAGGGTAGTTAGGGGGGTAATGTGGTCATGGGGGGTGCAGGTACTGGGAGATCTTATTGGTGATCGTCTGTCATGCCCATTGACAAAGCCACGCCCGCTTTAATTCGGCAGCAACCCAGAAATGATTAAAGCGGCATTTAAAAGTTTGGCTCAGGCAGCAAAAATCCTAGAAGTGCCCCTGTTTGTTCTAATGTTTTATAGATATTCCAGAATGTTATAATGATGTTGCCATAGGATTTCTCCCACAGCCCCCCCTTTTTTGTCCATATATAATAGAATATATGGGTTTATTTTGTCATGAACTTCCTTCTGGGCTTGTTCAGTGGTAACCAATTCATTGCCCCCCCTAGTGGCAATCATTAGTATCTCACCTGCTTGTTTGTCATCAACTCCAAATCCTTTAGTAAGTATTACAGGGAGCACCACGGCGAGTATCACAGCGAGCACCACGGCGAGTATCACGGCGAGTATCCATTTCTTTTTACACAGCAGTCGTCTGACCTATGGTTAAAAGATAAAGAACACAAAGTGAATGGTTACAGTGCAGGGACCAGAGGATTCTGGGATTGTTCTGATGGAGATTCACACAGGAAGGCATCACATGCTACCCACATGCTTCACTTGTGTTCTATACAAAATCAGGGATTAAAGGAAAACTAATGTGGTTGTATATATGTTTAAACTACATTTTGCGGCTACATTAGGTTTAAAGAACTTTTCTTGGCAGTGAAACAATGGCGTAACTATTTTTTATATATTGTTTCCCTTAGACAGTACAGTATGAGGGTATAGCTTATTGTGTGTACAGAACATTCCTTCTCTGTATATTTATACATATGGGTGGGAGCTGCCATATTGTTTCCCTTATAGAGTACAGTATGAGGGTATAGCTTATTGTGTGTACAGAACATTCCTTCTCTGTATATTTATACATATGGGTGGGAGCTGCCATAGTGTTTCCCTTAGACAGTACAGTACGAGGGTATAGCTTATTGTGTGTACAGAACATTCCTTCTCTGTATATTTATATTTATACATATGAGTGGGAGCTGCCATATTGTCTCCCTTAGACAGTACAGTATGAGGGTATAGCTTATTGTATGTACAGAAACATTCCTTTCTCTGGTAATTTATTACATATGGGTGGGAGCTGCCATATTGTTTCCCTTAGACAGTACAGTATGAGGGTATATTAACCGGAAACAGCAAAAAAGCGATGGTCGCACTCCAAAGTAAACTGAATTTATTATAGACCACACATATATCACAACGTTTCGGGGGGAAACTTGCCCCCTTCCTCAGGTGATGATTCAACAGTAGTGCAACACATCTATATAGGTTAGCCAATCTTAGGGACGGCCCTGGGCAAATCGTCCCTCTGATAGGCTAGGCAAAAAAGTGACATTGTGCAATTCATTAGTGCAATAATGCGTTATTAGTACAATGAATACATAAAAAATCAATAGTAATAAAATTCTCCAATAGTGAGTCTGTTTGCAACCATGTAAAACTTATACCATGACTGAAATCTCAATAAAAGACATTAAAACATTTTTTGATTATAAAATTCTTCTAAGAATACATTAAGAGATGTGAAGGATAAAACGTGGTTGGGCCTACGTTGAGAAATGCTCCAGAGAGATATGAATACGTGTGGGAGAGCATAAACGTGACATTACCAACTATGATGGCAGTAATAAGAAAAATGAAACCCCAGTTAGTAAGCATTTCTTTGAAAAGAAACATAAAACATCACAGTTACGATGGCTGGTACTTGAGGTTGTAGAAAAAGAAAGAAGAGGGGGCGACTTTAATAGCAAAATCTTACAAAGAGAATTGTTCTGGATAGATAAACTAGAGACGCTTTCCCCAAACGGTATGAATGAGGAGTTTAACTGGTCTTGCTTTCTATAATACGTTTGAATTCTCCAATATACCTGTATTTTCCTTCTTTTTTGCAATACTTGTAATGTGACTCTAGCATATAACGAAATTTTAGGAACTTGTCCATGCCACACCTATAACTAAGTAGAATCTTTTAACTAAATCTTTTTAACATTTAATGTATTGTCATTGTTTGAATTAACTTATCATGCTTTTTCTGCCTTCATTCAACAGTTGATACCTGTTTCACTACACTTTCAATCTTCACACATGGTGGCGCCATCTTGTGGAATGCTTCCAGGCCAGCACTTTACTTTTCTATTTCTAGTACTAAAATTATTCTGCTAAATGGCCGTTGATATACACTTTGGGTAGTTCTCATATCTGTGAATAAGGTTTTAACACACTCTACAGCCACGTTTTATCCTTCACATCTCTTAATGTATTCTTAGAAGAATTTTATAATCAAAAAATGTTTTAATGTCTTTTATTGAGATTTCAGTCATGGTATAAGTTTTACATGGTTGCAAACAGACTCACTATTGGAGAATTTTATTACTATTGATTTTTTATGTATTCATTGCACTAATAACGCATTATTGCACTAATGAATTGCACGATGTCACTTTTTTTGCCTAGCCTATCAGAGGGACGATTTGCCCAGGAGGGGCCGTCCCTAAGATTGGCTGACCTATTTAGATGTGTTGCACTACTGTTGAATCATCACCTGAGGAAGGGGGCAAGTTTCCCCCCCGAAACGTTGTGATATATGTGTGGTCTATAATAAATTCAGTTTACTTTGGAGTGCACACCTCGCTTTTTTGCTGTTTCCGGTTAATATATATCCATTAAGGGTTGGATTATCTAGAGGAGTAGGCACCCACGTGTGGACGAGTGCAGAGGATCACCTTTACTTTACAGTATGAGGGTATAGCTTATTGTGTGTACAGAACATTCCTTTTCTGTATATTTATACATATGGGTGGGAGCTGCCATATTGTTTCCCTTAGACAGTACAGTATGAGGGTATAGCTTATTGTGTGTACAGAACATTCCTTCTCTGTATATTTATATTTATACATATGGATGGGAGCTGCCATATTGTTTCCCTTAGACAGTACAGTATGAGGGTATAGCTTATTGTGTGTACAGAACATTCCTTCTCTGTATATTTATATTAATACATATGGGTGGGAGCTGCCATATTGTTTCCCTTAGACAGTACAGTATGAGGGTATAGCTTATTGTATCCAAAATGAAGTTAACGTGTAGGCTGCTGGGACTCCCCCTAGCTTATTGTATGTACAGAACATTCCTTCTCTGTATATTTATATATATGGGTGGGAGCTGCCATATTGTTTCCCTTAGACAGTACAGTATGAGGGTATAGCTTATTGTATGTACAGAACATTCCTTCTCTCTATATTTATACATATGGGTGGGAGCTGCCA
>JAACNH010000105.1:419512-450643 GCA_019447015.1 Hymenochirus boettgeri
GGAGCTGCCATAGTGTTTCCCTTAGACAGTACAGTATGAGGGAATAGCTTATTGTGTGTACAGAACATTCCATTTCTGTATATTTATACATATGGGTGGGAGCTGCCATATTGTTTCCCTTAGACAGTACAGTATGAGGGTATAGCTTATTGTGTGTACAGAACATTCCTTCTCTGTATATTTATATTTATACATATGGATGGGAGCTGCCATATTGTTTCCCTTAGACAGTACAGTATGAGGGTATAGCTTATTGTGTGTACAGAACATTCCTTCTCTGTATATTTATATTAATACATATGGGTGGGAGCTGCCATATTGTTTCCCTTAGACAGTACAGTATGAGGGTATAGCTTATTGTATCCAAAATGAAGTTAACGTGTAGGCTGCTGGGACTCCCCCTAGCTTATTGTATGTACAGAACATTCCTTCTCTGTATATTTATATATATGGGTGGGAGCTGCCATATTGTTTCCCTTAGACAGTACAGTATGAGGGTATAGCTTATTGTGTGTACAGAACATTCCTTCTCTGTATATTTATACATATGGGTGGGAGCTGCCATATTGTTTCCCTTAGACAGTACGAGGGTATAGCTTACTGTATGTACAGAACATTCCTTCTCTGTATATTTATACATATGGGTGGAAGCTGCCATATTGTTTCCCTATACAGTACAGAATAAAGCTATTGTGTGTATTTTTGCCTGTTGGTCTAGGTGCATTGTGTATTAGGAATGGATGGATCTAGGTGTACTTTGCACTGAGATACTGATTGGATGCAGATATACCAGTGATGGGGAATATTAGATTCTTTACAGTGATACTGGGACACAATGGTTGGTATTGTGCATCAATTGCTCTATAGATCTTGTATAGAACAGGGATGGCCACATTCCAATACACATTCATTATACTCACAGAACTGATCCTGTTCCACCACAAATCCCCTGAGCTGACATGTAGCCCTGTAGGTCCAAATACTTCATCCTGGACATCCAGCTGGACATCCTTTAGGGAGAGATCAGGGTGTCAGTGTCCAGTAACCCACAATGAGACAATCACCACTGAACCATGGGAAATAATATCACTATTTACACACATCAGGCAGTCAGGTGGCTCAGCGGTTAATAGTGACTGAGTCCTGGGTTCAAACCCTCCCCAGGTACATGTATAAGAAGGATGAACATTCTCACTGTGTTTATAATGACTTACCGATATGTTATATGTGACAGGGTAATTAGATTGTAAGCTCTTTAGGACAAACTGATATAGATGGCCCAATTAGCTGTTTTGGGCCCATGATGGTCCTGAGGGCCCAAATGTAAAGTTTTACAAACTTTTTTGGTTATTGATTGAAAAAAATTGGACCTTGGTTACCCTTTAAGTATGGCTGGCACAGTAATAGATAAGTAGATTTGTGTACCTGCATCGGGTTGGGGGTTAAAAAAAAAACTTTGTTTATGATTAGTCAAAATTGTTTTTTTGACTATAGTTACCCTTTAAATATGGCTGCCATGAAAATGGAAGGGTAGGTCAGTATGCGTGTGTACCTGGGTCTGGTTGAGGGGTATGTCTTTTTTGTGTTTACAACCAGAAAACAAACTTTTATTGAGGATATATCAAAATTAGTTTTTTTTACTTTATTTACCCTTTAAGTATGGCTGCCAAAGGAATAAAGGGTAGGTAAGTAGGTGTGTGTACCCGTGGGAGGTGAGGGGTATATGTTTTTGCATGTATGACCATATAACTAACTTTTGTTGAGGATTGATCAAAATTAGTTTTTTTGACTATAGTTACCCTTTAAGTATGGCTTCCATGGGAATGGAAAGGTAGGTCAGTAGGTAGGTGTACCTATGTCTTTGTGGGGGTTTGGGGGTATCAGCGTTTATGTTCATGACAAACGGTTTTGAAATATCCACATTTGAGGATTGTTACCATTATAGTCTATGAGATAAAATGTCCCGTAATTTGTCGATAACGCTGTAACACTTCCCCAGATTCCTTAGCTAGAAGATAGCACACTTCTCCTATATGCCCCGCACGTCTGTACCGAATTTCATGTCTCTAGCTCAAAAACTGTGGGAGGAGATACGGTCCAAAAAAGCGGAAGAATAAAACGGAAGAAGAAGAAATAGAAAGAACAGGAATTTGGCTTTTTCAAGCCAAATTAAATATCCATTGCAATGGATGGATCCGTATGGTGGGAGGGAGGGGGGAAAAGGCAGCTACTACTCCTCGGTTTCCTGGACTTTAGAAAAACACTGCAGAAGGACCCTAAGGAGATGGGATGTAAGGTAAGGATCATTTTAAACTACACAGTGGGGCCAGTAGTGGGTTAAATTATAGTTTTGGGGGTGGACATGTCCTTTAATGACCAGTGATAGAGGTGGGTCCCAGGCTGAATCCAATAGCAGTAACATTAATAGATCTGTACAATGTGTCACTACCAATCCCTTTCAGAGGTACCATGTAGCGGAGAATATTTGTTTGCATAGGTCTTAGTCACAATACCAGTAATACCAGACATTTCTCTAACATTCCTCCCATTTACATGACACTGCCGCACTGGGTAATCTCCCCTGGTTTAGAAATGTGAAGCTATGGTCAGGAGATATTGTGTTATAAAGACGGGGAAGATACAATATTAAATCCTCAATCAGTCCCATTTCTACACAGACACTTCATTCTTTCCTGGGGAAAAGATTTAGTTTTCAAACATCCCAATTAAAGGCCACATCCCACCGCATTAACAATTACAATCAGACAATAACATACTGCCCTTACAGCATTAGATAGTGGATAATGTACCCCCTACTGTAAATTATAAGGATATTAAGTTACCAAGGAGTTCCAGGACAATATATAACAGAACTCTGCGGTGTGCCTTTATTATAAATCTGCCTTTGGGGTGTGTGAAATGTCTGTTGCTTCAGTAAAGCAACAAAATTAAAGTTAAGTGTCTGTGTGCCCCTTCTTAGGAAGGAAGTCATAGGAAGGCAGTGAACACTCTGCTCTATATACTGTGCTGATGGTGAGTTAATACTGTATTCCATCAGTAAGGCAACTGTAATGTGCAGGTGGGTGGGGTGACAGCACAGAGATGAACGTGTTAATATATGTTTCAATGTTATACACTAGTAACAGGAACATTTTCTTACTAAAACACACACAATGTAACCAAGTGTTGATTATTAGAAAATACACCACTGCATTTCCCATTAGAATTCCCTCCCCTGGCGGCTAGTGAGATCCAACTATCAAAGGGCATTACTGCACATCACAACATTCTACACTTAACACCCATCCAACCATGACAGAACGGGTTAATGGGGAGTTTATAGGGGGCGGTGGGATAGAAGGGGTTAATGGGGAGTTTATAGGGGGCAGTGGGATAGAAGGGGTTAATGGGGAGTTTATAGGGGGCAGTGGGATAGAACGGGTTAATGGGGAGTTTATAGGGGGCAGTGGGATAGAACGGGTTAATGGGGAGTTTATAAGGTGCCTCCTCTCTCTCTCCGGACCCCCATCAGCCATCACCATTAACCCGTTCTCTACACTGTCACTTACCGAGCCTCCAGATCCGGACCGGGCTACAGAACCGTTCGGTGTCCCCGAGTGCCCTGCCTCCCGGTCGGTAGCAGGTTCCCCGTTAAGGAGCTGGATCCCCGGACTTAGTGTGTCGGTTTCTGCCATGTTCCCAGATGACTGACTGACTGACTTCGAATCCAGCGGTGTCAGTGAGAGGGCGGGGCATAGCGGTGGTGTGTGTAGGTGACTCACCTTTCTCCCTCCTTATTGTACAGGGTGTGGGAATCACTGTCACATGTCCACCCTCCTATTTTACCATTTCCAGTTTATTTGATCCCTTCTGGATGCTCCAGTGACATGAAAACGGAGTCTGTGGGACTGAACTACATGAGGTGACAATGTCCTATTGGGTGGACTATAGTGATTGGAGCTGCCATAGTGTTTCCCTTAGACAGTACAGTATGAGGGAATAGCTTATTGTGTGTACAGAACATTCCATTTCTGTATATTTATACATATGGGTGGGAGCTGCCATATTGTTTCCCTTAGACAGTACAGTATGAGGGTATAGCTTATTGTGTGTACAGAACATTCCTTCTCTGTATATTTATATTTATACATATGGATGGGAGCTGCCATATTGTTTCCCTTAGACAGTACAGTATGAGGGTATAGCTTATTGTGTGTACAGAACATTCCTTCTCTGTATATTTATATTAATACATATGGGTGGGAGCTGCCATATTGTTTCCCTTAGACAGTACAGTATGAGGGTATAGCTTATTGTATCCAAAATGAAGTTAACGTGTAGGCTGCTGGGACTCCCCCTAGCTTATTGTATGTACAGAACATTCCTTCTCTGTATATTTATATATATGGGTGGGAGCTGCCATATTGTTTCCCTTAGACAGTACAGTATGAGGGTATAGCTTATTGTGTGTACAGAACATTCCTTCTCTGTATATTTATACATATGGGTGGGAGCTGCCATATTGTTTCCCTTAGACAGTACGAGGGTATAGCTTACTGTATGTACAGAACATTCCTTCTCTGTATATTTATACATATGGGTGGAAGCTGCCATATTGTTTCCCTATACAGTACAGAATAAAGCTATTGTGTGTATTTTTGCCTGTTGGTCTAGGTGCATTGTGTATTAGGAATGGATGGATCTAGGTGTACTTTGCACTGAGATACTGATTGGATGCAGATATACCAGTGATGGGGAATATTAGATTCTTTACAGTGATACTGGGACACAATGGTTGGTATTGTGCATCAATTGCTCTATAGATCTTGTATAGAACAGGGATGGCCACATTCCAATACACATTCATTATACTCACAGAACTGATCCTGTTCCACCACAAATCCCCTGAGCTGACATGTAGCCCTGTAGGTCCAAATACTTCATCCTGGACATCCAGCTGGACATCCTTTAGGGAGAGATCAGGGTGTCAGTGTCCAGTAACCCACAATGAGACAATCACCACTGAACCATGGGAAATAATATCACTATTTACACACATCAGGCAGTCAGGTGGCTCAGCGGTTAATAGTGACTGAGTCCTGGGTTCAAACCCTCCCCAGGTACATGTATAAGAAGGATGAACATTCTCACTGTGTTTATAATGACTTACCGATATGTTATATGTGACAGGGTAATTAGATTGTAAGCTCTTTAGGACAAACTGATATAGATGGCCCAATTAGCTGTTTTGGGCCCATGATGGTCCTGAGGGCCCAAATGTAAAGTTTTACAAACTTTTTTGGTTATTGATTGAAAAAAATTGGACCTTGGTTACCCTTTAAGTATGGCTGGCACAGTAATAGATAAGTAGATTTGTGTACCTGCATCGGGTTGGGGGTTAAAAAAAAAACTTTGTTTATGATTAGTCAAAATTGTTTTTTTGACTATAGTTACCCTTTAAATATGGCTGCCATGAAAATGGAAGGGTAGGTCAGTATGCGTGTGTACCTGGGTCTGGTTGAGGGGTATGTCTTTTTTGTGTTTACAACCAGAAAACAAACTTTTATTGAGGATATATCAAAATTAGTTTTTTTTACTTTATTTACCCTTTAAGTATGGCTGCCAAAGGAATAAAGGGTAGGTAAGTAGGTGTGTGTACCCGTGGGAGGTGAGGGGTATATGTTTTTGCATGTATGACCATATAACTAACTTTTGTTGAGGATTGATCAAAATTAGTTTTTTTGACTATAGTTACCCTTTAAGTATGGCTTCCATGGGAATGGAAAGGTAGGTCAGTAGGTAGGTGTACCTATGTCTTTGTGGGGGTTTGGGGGTATCAGCGTTTATGTTCATGACAAACGGTTTTGAAATATCCACATTTGAGGATTGTTACCATTATAGTCTATGAGATAAAATGTCCCGTAATTTGTCGATAACGCTGTAACACTTCCCCAGATTCCTTAGCTAGAAGATAGCACACTTCTCCTATATGCCCCGCACGTCTGTACCGAATTTCATGTCTCTAGCTCAAAAACTGTGGGAGGAGATACGGTCCAAAAAAGCGGAAGAATAAAACGGAAGAAGAAGAAATAGAAAGAACAGGAATTTGGCTTTTTCAAGCCAAATTAAATATCCATTGCAATGGATCGATCCGGATGGTGGGACGGAGGGGGGAAAAGGCAGCTACTACTCCTCGGTTTCCTGGACTTTAGAAAAACACTGCAGAAGGACCCTAAGGAGATGGGATGTAAGGTAAGGATCATTTTAAACTACACAGTGGGGCCAGTAGTGGGTTAAATTATAGTTTTGGGGGTGGACATGTCCTTTAATGACCAGTGATAGAGGTGGGTCCCAGGCTGAATCCAATAGCAGTAACATTAATAGATCTGTACAATGTGTCACTACCAATCCCTTTCAGAGGTACCATGTAGCGGAGAATATTTGTTTGCATAGGTCTTAGTCACAATACCAGTAATACCAGACATTTCTCTAACATTCCTCCCATTTACATGACACTGCCGCACTGGGTAATCTCCCCTGGTTTAGAAATGTGAAGCTATGGTCAGGAGATATTGTGTTATAAAGACGGGGAAGATACAATATTAAATCCTCAATCAGTCCCATTTCTACACAGACACTTCATTCTTTCCTGGGGAAAAGATTTAGTTTTCAAACATCCCGATTAAAGGCCACATCCCACCGCATTAACAATTACAATCAGACAATAACATACTGCCCTTACAGCATTAGATAGTGGATAATGTACCCCCTACTGTAAATTATAAGGATATTAAGTTACCAAGGAGTTCCAGGACAATATATAACAGAACTCTGCGGTGTGCCTTTATTATAAATCTGCCTTTGGGGTGTGTGAAATGTCTGTTGCTTCAGTAAAGCAACAAAATTAAAGTTAAGTGTCTGTGTGCCCCTTCTTAGGAAGGAAGTCATAGGAAGGCAGTGAACACTCTGCTCTATATAGTGTGCTGATGGTGAGTTAAAGGGCAACTATAGTGAAAAAAAAACTTTGTCTGTATACAATGTATAGATCACTTAGTATAAGCTGCCTTACTTTCATGTTTCTGTGTGGCTTCATTTCTTCACACTGGCAGAAGTTTGTACCAAGCTGTGTAGTCCCCCTCCCCTCTCTGTCTACTCCCCCTCAAGCAGTGACGGGCTGTATACAGAGTCCGAGCATGGTCAGTTGAAAGGACTTTAAATGAAGTGCTGACATCCTGTTGACCCCTCCCTTCCAGAGCTAGACTGCAAGCAATCAAAGTGTGGAATAAAGTAGTAATATGCTGAAGGGAGGGGCAGAGGGGGAGAGAGGAGGACAAGTGGTGCTGAGATTCTTTACAAGTAAGTTACTGAACTCTGCCTGTTCTCTAACTTTGCTAATTGTTATTTACTTTTTACCTAAAGTTCATATCTCTCCCCTGCTTAGCTGAGATCATAATCACTGAAGAGAGAGTCAGTGTAACAGCAGCTTGTAGTGAGAGACCTTCACAAACACAGTGACACTGCTTGTTGTCCTGTTACATTTCAGTTGCTTTAGTTTTATTTCATAGATTGCACTGTGTGTCTTGTTTGGTATATAGTCTGTATTACGGTATTATATATACTGTATTATTGTTCCATTTGAGTCACTGGTTTTGTATGTATGTATATAAGATTTTTTTTGGGGGGAGGGGCTGTTTTATAGTGTGTTATGCTCATATTCCTGGGTTAATGGTTTATTGATTGTGTTTAGCACTACAGCATTTGACTATATGTTGCACATGGTACATATAGTGTGGGTGAGAGAGTGTGTGACAGTACTGCATGGGAGCTTTGGATTGTGTGGGTGTGTGCCTTTGAGTGACAGATGAGGTGTAGCAGCTCCTACAAATCACAGCATATTCAAAGGCTTATATCTCGGGGACTATGTAGAATTTAAAGAAACTAAAGGTTCCCTGGTGGATGGGATGACTTATAGGATACATTAGAAGAAATTAAAAAAAAACAATTTTCTCACTATAATTGCCCTTTAATACTGTATTCCATCAGTAAGGCAACTGTAATGTGCAGGTGGGTGGGGTGACAGCACAGAGATGAACGTGTTAATATATGTTTCAATGTTATACACTAGTAACAGGAACATTTTCTTACTAAAACACACACAATGTAACCAAGTGTTGATTATTAGAAAATACACCACTGCATTTCCCATTAGAATTCCCTCCCCTGGCGGCTAGTGAGATCCACCTATCAAAGGGCATTACTGCACATCACAACATTCTACACTTAACACCCATCCAACCATGACAGAACGGGTTAATGGGGAGTTTATAGGGGGCGGTGGGATAGAAGGGGTTAATGGGGAGTTTATAGGGGGCAGTGGGATAGAACGGGTTAATGGGAAGTTTATAGGGGGCAGTGGGATAGAACGGGTTAATGGGGAGTTTATAGGGGGCAGTGGGATAGAACGGGTTAATGGGAAGTTTATAGGGGGCAGTGGGATAGAACGGGTTAATGGGGAGTTTATAGGGGGCGGTGGGATAGAACGGGTTAATGGGGAGTTTATAGGGGGCAGTGGGATAGAAGGGGTTAATGGGGACTTTATAAGGTGCCTCCTCTCTCTCTCCGGACCCCCATTAACCCGTTCTCTACACTGTCACTTACCGAGCCTCCAGATCCGAACCGGGCTACAGAACCGTTCGGTGTCCCCGAGTGCCCTGCCTCCCGGTCGGTAGCAGGTTCCCAGTTAAGGAGCTGGATCCCCGGACTTAGTGTGTCGGTTCCTGCCATGTTCCCAGATGACTGACTGGGGACTGACCAGCGGTTACAGTGAGAGGGCGGGGCATAGCGGTGGTGTGTGTAGGTGACTCACCTTTCTCCCTCCTTATTGTACAGGGTGTGGGAATCACTGTGTCACATGTCCACCCTCCTATTTTACCTCAGAAACCCCATTTCCAGTTTATTTGATCCCTTCTGGATGCTCCAGTGACATGAAAACGGAGTCTGTGGGACTGAACTACATGAGGTGACAATGTCCTATTGGGTGGACTATAGTGATTAGCTCTGCACATATATGAACTACATGAGGTGACAATGTCCTACTGGGTGGACTATAGTGATTAGCTCTGCACATATATGAACTACATGAGGTGACAATGTCCATTGGGTGGACTATAGTGATTAGCTCTGCACATATATGAACTACATGAGTGACAATGTCCTACTGGGTGGACTATAGTGATTAGCTCTGCACATATGAACTACATGAGGTGACAATGTCCATACTGGGTGGACTATAGTGATTAGCTCTGCACATATATGAACTACTGAGGTGACAATGTCCTACTGGGTGGCTATAGTGATTAGCTCTGCACATATATGAACTACATGAGGTGACAATGTCCTACGGTGGACTATAGTGATTAGCTCTGCACATATATGAACTACATGAGGTGACAATGTCCTACTGGGTGGACTATAGTGATTAGCTCTGCACATATATGAACTACATGAGGTGACAATGTCCTACTGGGTGGACTATAGTGATTAGCTCTGCACATATATGAACTACATGAGGTGACAATGTCCTACTGGTGGACTAAGTGATTAGCTCTGCACATATATGAACTACATGAGGTGGCAATGTCCTACTGGGTGGACTATAGTGATTAGCTCTGACATTATGAACTACATGAGGTGACAATGTCCTAGGGTGGACTATAGTGATTAGCTCTGACTATATGAACTACATGAGGTGACAATGTCCTACTGGGGGACTATAGTGATTAGCTCTGCACATATTGAACTACATAGGTGACAATGTCCTACTGGGTGGACTATAGTGATTAGCTCTGCACATATATGAACTACATGAGGTGACAATGTCCTACTGGGTGGACTATAGTGATTAGCTCTGCACATATTAACTACATGAGGTGACAATGTCCTACTGGGTGGACTATAGTGATTAGCTCTGCCATATATAACTACATGAGGTGACAATGTCCTACTGGGTGGACTATAGTGATTAGCCTGCATATATGAACTACATGAGGTGACAATGTCCTACTGGGTGGACTATAGTGATTAGCTCTGCACATATATGAACTACATGAGGTGACAATGTCCTACTGGGTGGACTATAGTATTAGCTCTGCACTATAATGAACTACATGAGGTGACAATGTCCTACTGGGTGGACTATAGTGATTAGCTCTGCACATATATGAACTACATGAGGTGACCAATGTCCTACTTGGGTGGACTTAGTGATTAGCTCTGCACATATATGAACTACATGAGGTGACAATGTCCTACTGGGTGGCTATAGTGATTAGCTCTGCACATATATGAACTACATAGGTGACAATGTCCTACTGGGTGGACTATAGTGATTAGCTCTGCACATATATGAACTACATGAGGTGACAATGTCCTACTGGGTGACTTAGTGATTAGCTCTGCACATATATGAACTACATGAGGTGACAATGTCCTACTGGTGGACTATAGTGATTAGCTCTGCACATATATGAACTACATGAGGTGACAATGTCCTACTGGGTGGACTATAGTGATTAGCTCTGCACATATATAACTACATGAGGTGACAATGTCCACTTGGTGGACTTAGTGATTAGCTCTGCACATATATGAACTACATGAGGTGACAATGTCCTACTGGGTGGACTATATGATATTAGCTCTGCACATTAATGAACTACATGAGGTGACACATGTCCTATTGGGTGGACTATAGTGATTAGCTCTGCACATATATGAACTACATGAGGTGACAATGTCCTATTGGGTGGACTATAGTGATTAGCTCTGCACATATATGAACTACGGAGTGGACAATGTCCTACTGGGTGGACTATAGTGATTAGCTCTGCACATATATGAACTACATGAGGTGACAATGTCCTACTGGGTGGACTATAGTGATTAGCTCTGCACATATATGAACTACATGAGGGTGACAATGTCCTACTGGGTGGACTATAGTGATTAGCTCTGCACATATATGAACTACATGAGGTGACAATGTCCTACTGGGTGGACTATAGTGATTAGCTCTGCACATATATGAACTACATGAGGTGACAATGTCCTACTGGGTGGACTATAGTGATTAGCTCTGCACATATATGAACTACATGAGGTGCCAATGTCCTACTGGGTGGACTATAGTGTTAGCTCGCACATTAGAACTCCTGAGGTGACAATGTCCTACTGGGTGGACTATATGATTAGCTCTGCACATATATGAACTACATGAGGTGGACAATGTCCTACTGGGTGGACTATAGTGATTAGCTCTGCACATATATGAACTACTGAGTGACAATGTCCTACGGGTGGACTATGTGATTAGCTCTGCACATATAGAACTACATGAGGTGACAATGTCCTACTGGGTGGACTATAGTGATTAGCTCTGCACATATATGAACTACATGAGGTGACAATGTCCTACTGGGTGGACTATAGTGATTAGCTCTGCACATATATGAACTCATGAGGTGACAATGTCCTATGGGTGTGACTATAGTGATTAGCTCTGCACATATATGAACTACATGAGGTGACAATGTCCTACTGGGGGGACTAGGTGATTAGCTCGCACATATATGAACTACATGAGGTGACAATGTCCTATGGGTGGACTTAGTGATAGCTTCACATATAGAACTACATGAGGTGACAATGTCCTACTGGGGGATATGTGATTGCTCCTGACATATATGAACTACATGAGGTGACAATGTCCTACTGGGTGGACTATAGTGATTAGCTCGCACATATATGAACTAATGAGGTGACAATGTCCTACTGGGTGGACTATAGTGATTAGCTCTGCACATATATGAACTACATGAGGTGACAATGTCCTACGGGTGGACTTAGATGATTAGCTCTGACATATATGAACTACATGAGGTGACAATGTCCTACTGGGTGGACTATAGTGATTAGCTCTGGACATATATGAACTACATGAGGTGACAATGTCCTACTGGGTGGACTATAGTGATTAGCTCTGCACATATATGAACTACATGAGGTGACAATGTCCTACTGGGTGGACTATAGTGATTAGCTCTGCACATATATGAACTACATGAGTGACAATGTCCTACTGGGTGGACATAGTGATTAGCTCTGACATATATGAACTACATGAGGTGACAATGTCCTACTGGGTGACATAGTGATTAGCTCTGCACATATATGAACTACATGAGGTGACAATGTCCTACTGGGTGGACTAGTGATTAGCTCTGCACATATATGAACTACATGAGGTGACAATGTCCCTGGGTGACTATAGTGATTAGCTCTGCACATATATGAACTACAGAGGTGACAAGTCCATGGGTGGACTATATGATTAGCTCTGCACATATATGAACTACATGAGGTGACAATGTCCTACTGGGTGGACTATAGTGATTAGCTCTGCACATATATGACTACATGAGGTGACAATGTCCACGGGTGGACTATAGTGATTAGCTCTGCACATATAGAACTACATGAGGTGACAATGTCCTATGGTGGACTATAGTGATTAGCTCTGCACATATATGAACTACATGAGGTGACAATGTCCTACTGGGTGGACTATGTATTAGCTCGCATAATATAGAACTACATGAGGTGACAATGTCCTACTGGGTGGACTATAGTGATTAGCTTGCACATATATGAACTACATGAGGTGACAATGTCCTACTGGGTGGACTATAGTGATTAGCTCTGCACTATATGAACTACATGAGGTGACAATGTCCTACTGGGTGGACTATAGTGATTAGCTTGACATATATGAACTACATGAGGTGACAATGTCCTATGGGTGGACTATAGTGATTAGCTCTGCACATATATGAACTACATGAGGTGACAATGTCCTATGGGTGGACTATAGTGATTAGCTCTTGACATATATGACTACATGAGGTGACAATGTCCTATGGGTGTGACTATGTGATTAGCTCTGGCACATATGAACTACATGAGGTGACAATGTCCTATTGGGTGGACTATAGTGATTAGCTCTGCACTATTAACTACATGAGGTGACAATGTCCTTACTGGGTGGACTATAGTGATTAGCTCTGGACATATATGAAACTACATGAGGTGACAATGTCCTACTGGGTGGACTATAGTGATTAGCTCTGCACTATATGAACTACATGAGGTGCAATGTCCTATTGGTGGACTATAGTGATTAGCTCTGCACATTATGAACTACATGAGGTGACAATGTCCTATTGGGTGACTATAGTGATTAGCTCTGCACATATATGAACTACATGAGGGACAATGCCTACTGGGTGGACTATAGTGATTAGTCTCTGACATATATGAACTACATGAGGTGACAATGTCCTACTGGGTGGACTATAGTGATTAGCTTGCACATATATAAACTACATGAGGTGACAATTCTATGGGTGGCTATGTGATTAGCTTTGGACATATATGAACTACATGAGGTGACAATGTCCTACTGGGTGGACTCATAGTGATTAGCTTTGGACATATATGAACTACATGAGGTGACAATGTCCTATTGGGTGGACTATAGTGATTAGCTCTGCACATATATGAACTACATGAGGTGACAATGTCCTACTGGGTGGACTATAGTGATTAGCTCTGCACATATATGAAGGGGGAAGGTTAGTACCAGGTGTGTAAGTGATCCAGACAAACAGCTCAGAGTGAATAGTGAGAACTCCCCTGGGACTCTGGGCCCGTTACCAGGTGTGTGGATTCTGCTTGGTGTCTATGTGATTTTACAATAAGGATTAGTCAGATGGTATTAGGTTTCTCATATTCACGTTCTGGAATCCATCTCAGAGATGCATTAAAGGGCATGTCCACCCCCAAAACTATAATCCCCCCCACTACTGGCCCCACCATGTAGTGTAGTGTAATCCTTACCTCACATCCCAACTCCATCTGGTTCTCCTGTAGTCTCCCCCCAAAGTCCCAAAAACTGCCCACCAGGAGGATAGCAGAGTCCATATAGGGCTCTGCCTCCTCTCTCACCTCCGGGAGAAATTTGGCATGCGTACTGCAGCCCTTCTCCCCCTCCCCTCCCCTCCCCCTCCCCTCCCTCTCCCTCCCTCTAAGGATTCCCTCCCCCTAGTGTAAAACCCTTTAGCTATATGCTTGCCCCTGTCCCCCCAGCCCCAACCGCTATATTTATATTGTTATTATTTATAGTGTGGATAATCCTGCTCTGCCATCTTGTATTCTATCCACCATTTCATGTTATGTTACTTTCAGAAAACTCTCGTTATCATTTTCACCAAAACTAAATATTTACCGTGACTTTAACCGGTAGCTTGCGGGTCGCTAGAGACACTGGGCCATATTTATAAAGCCGCGGTATCGCTAAATAGCGATATCGTTATTTTACGATCGATATCGTTATTTTACGATCGCTATCGTTATTTTACGCCCGTTATCGTTATTTTACGCCCGTTATCGGTATCGTAAAAATAACGATAGCGATCGTAAAATAACGATATCGATCGTAAAATAACGGGCGTACAGTGCCGCTAGCTATCGTAAAATAGCGCTAGTTATCGTAAAATAACGATCGTTAAACGATACCGCGCGTAAAATACCGATAACGCTAATATCGTTAAACAGCCCAGTGAAAATAAAAACATCCATTCTACCCTAATATCGTAAAACAGCCCAGTGAAAATAAAAACATCCATTCTACCGTGTACATATACAACGTGTGCATGTTCTTATTATTATCATTCATCTGTATTCATTTTACTTAACAGAGCTGTGCTAGGATCAGGTGAACTTTATTACCCTCTGCATGTGTGGTATAAACAAGCAGCATTAAAGGGTTAATAATGTAGGTGCACTGCATATGTCTCACTCCAGCACTTATACCCATTCCATTGTATCTTTGTGTTGCCCACCTAACTAGATTGTAAGCTCTACGGGGCTGGGACCTCATTACCTCTTGTGGCAAAGCCCTAGCACTTCTATTTATATAAGTAATATATTTATGTACTGAACTATCTATGTATTTATCCCCCTTGTATGACTTGCTGCGTCCCCAAGTGGCACTATATAAATAAACATATACATAGATACATACATAAATCTGCGGCCTTATGTATTTATATGGTCACAGAAATCCTTGGTGACTTCTTCACTTCTTGAATCGACTGTGTTATATTATTTGTCTGAGGTACGGAACGTTTTGTCAATTATCTAAAGCTGACTTTTCACTCTTCACTAAATGTCAGGATGGAATTGTAGAATTAAGGCATCACACAGCCTAGGAAAAATAAATTACTTGGCCCCCCCTTCAGCACCATGGCACTCCACCTTCCTTGTAGAGATGGACCTAAACCTGGTTCCGAATCGTATTTCAGGGATCTGCTGGAACTCGGACTACAGATACTTGGCAGAATGCCAAAACAGGAAACGCTTAAAGTTTTCGGTACTGGACGGTGTTTTTAAAAGATCTTGTTCCTTGATATCTGTTCCCCAGGCCATTTCCCGGGTCCCTGAGCCATTTACAGTTAGTTACCATTGCTATTTATACCTTCATTTATTTTCGCATTTTTTTACTCCCATTAACTTCAATGGGTCCATTACAATTTTCAGATTTTTTCGAAAATACGCCAATCTGCAAGCGGAATGGATTCCAGTGAATTTTTAACGATAAGCACTTTTGCTGAATCTCCCTGAATGAGTCTACAAAGGCAAATACATTTAACAAGTACTTGCATTTATTATCCATGAATATTTTTTGTCAACAATGTCTAATGTTCTTTGGGCAGTGCAGGGAATTAGAGACGGGCGGTTTTCAAAGGTTACGGCTCAGCTAATGTTTTCAAATATTTACAAACTGATTTACCCAGAAACGTTAAACAAAGTCAAACCCAATTATCAAAGTCTTTAAAAGTCCTTGTAAAGTGAAAGGATTATAATTCTGTCAAAACAAAACAAAGTTTATCTTCTATTTTATCTATTGGCTTTTAATATAAAAAAAACCCAGAATGTTATACTGCTATTAGGCTGTGATTTATTATTTAATCTGTTTACAAAATTCACTTTTTAAAGAAAGAAACTCAACTGCCGTCTGTCAAACAGAGCACAACACATCCAAACAAAACACCATGTCGTTTACTTGACTTGACCTAAAGTTGCATCTTCTCATATATTACCATTCATTAAGAACCAGTAGCACTAACGTGCCAGTAATTGCAGAGTATAGTGTAATAATCGGCCGGACGGCTGGGGTACTTACAAGTACGCTTTTAGGAGGAGGCGGATAGTCGGAAAATGCAGGACACAGAGGCTGCTGGGAACAGAAGGCTGGGTTCTGGAACAAGGTGCTGCTGGGAACTGTAGGCAGGTTGCTGGAACAAGGTGCTGCTGGGAACTGTAGGCTGGGAACTGGAACAAGGTGCTGCTGGGAACTGTAGGCTGAATACTGGAACAAGGAGCTGCTGGGAACTGTAGGCTGGAACAAGGTGCTGCTGGGAACTGTAGGCTGAATGCTGGAACAAGGTGCTGCTGGGAACTGTAGGCTGGAAACAGGAACAAGGTGCTGCTGGGAACTGTAGGCTGAATGCTGGAACAAGCAAGGTAAGGCACAGGAACAGGCTAGGTAAGTGGACACAGGAGCAGGCAAGGTAGGTAGTCTCTGGAGCGGGAAAGGTAAGTAGTTGGAGCAGGAGAGGAGCAGGATCCAAGGCAGGTGAGTACAAGGAGCCAGGGGTAGCTAATGCTACTATGGGGCACCGGGTCCAGGAGGACGCCGGCTTTTGAATTCTCCCGTCGCCCGGCGTGTCGGCGTTGTGACGTCATGACGTCTACGCCGCCACCCACCCGGAAGTGCAGAGCGGCGTGGGACCGGAGCGCCAGGTAAGTTTGTGACATATAGTCTCTGTAGATTTCTCATCTTTAGTCATTTACAGGCCTATGTAATAAAGGTTCTTATCTTTAGAATTGGTGCTAATTTTACCCCATTAATCAGATGTAATTTACCATTTGAAAACTAACATGTGATTGGTTGGGGCAAAATTAAAGGTTCATACGCACCTGGCGATGTTCACCAGACCCCTGAACCAGATGAACACACCCCTGAACCAGATGAACACCCGTGGCGAACGGCCAAAAGGGCCAATAGTCACACATGTGTATGCGTTCGGTTGGGGGTCATTCGGCAATCTGCCTGGCGGATCGCTGAACGACACCTGACCGAAGGCATATACACGAGCGACTATCGGACGTTTTGGCCATTCAACGCGGGTGTTCGCCGGGGTCTGGTGAACATCGCCAGGTGTTTACGAACTTTAACACCATTTTTAATGATAAGAACTTTTATTACATAGGCCTGTTACAGTCTTGGTTTTTCCTTCTACCTTAAAATTGCTTGGGCCAGATTAAGTGAAGCCAAAATTGATGGGCTCTCTGCATTTTAATATAGCAGTTGCCCTGGGAAAATGTCAACTTGGCAAATTTGCGTGACTCTAACGCCACTATATTAAATAGGTGTCTTTTGCGATACACGCACTGTCAGCTCAAAGAAGGAGTAAGTCACGCTAACCGATATTAGTGCAACTTTAAGCAGCTCAGTTTCCCTAGATAAATGAGCCCACTTGTCTACGGATAATTTGAGTATTGAGGAGCTTTTGGAGAATTTTTCTTTGTCTTTATTTTAGAGTTTAATTGAGTGAATATTCATCTTATCACTAGTAGAGATGGGTTTATAAACGAGTAGTATTGCTAAACTGCAAAACCACCGCTTTAACGCAGACCTGTCTTCCCCATTGATACTGTTTGTGACCCATTTTATATTCTGTTCTCCTTAGGAACTCTTTTTGCTCTCCTTCTACCTCTCCAAAGGAATATTAACAGGGTTATTCAATAAAAGTTCTTATAGTTTAAAATGGTGGTAATTTTGCCCCAACCAACCAAAAATAACATTTGTAAGCTTACATTTGATTGGTTGGGGCAAAATTAGCACCTTTTTTTAACAATAAGAACTTTTATTGAATCTCCCTGTTAGTGTTTGGCATCCAGTCCTTACTGTGTGTGGGCGGGGGGTGTAGGATTTAAAGCTGGCCATACACATGCAATTCCACAGCATGTGTGCTGACAGATCACATTGGTACCTGTCAGCAAACATGCTGTGGAAACAGCATACACAGACCCGACCGATCCCCATACACGATATGGGAAAAGGTCAGCCATGCGGCCATACACCACACAATCGGTATCGGCTCCCTCTACTTAAACTAAATGGAGCCGATGCCGACCAACGGAAATTTTATGTCATTCCCAATCGATCGGAGTGCTGACTACGATCATTCGTCGTCACTCCGATCAGTCGGGAATATCCCCTACACATAAGCGATAATAGGTAAATCCCGTTGGGAATCCCCCTACGGGATTTACCCATTATCGTTTGTATGTATGGCTACCTTAAGTCAAGGCTCAGTCTTTGGTCCCCTTCTCCATTTACACCATTTTGACCTTGGACAGCTAATAATTTATCTGGATTCCAGTGTCACCTGTATGACAATGATACACAAAATTACTTGTTGCTGCTCTCACACTGAAATGCCAGCTCCCTAATTATCTTCTTAGTGCCATCCTTAGTGTCATCATGCACTCTTGCTAGATTTTCATCTTTCTTTCAAACTCCATATTAACACACAAACCAACTCCTGTCAACTCGAGTGCAAAAACATCTCACACATTTGTCCTTTCCTTTCACTTGTCACTACCAAAATTCTAGTGCACGCCCTCATCCTACCCCAGCTAGACTACTGTAGCACCCTCCTGTATGGTCTACTGATTGGCACCAAAACCATCCTAAAATATTTTCTCCTCAAATGCCATTTCTCTCTGCCAATCTCTTTACTGGTTGCCTATCACATGAAGAATTTAATGCAAGCTTCATACCCTATCCTATAAAAACACTAACAAATTAAACCTCTCTATACATGATCCACAGATACTATCCAAAGCTTAAAGGACAAATGTATTGTCCAAGCTCTACCCCCTTAGTCTGGGATCTAACCAATGCAAAAAAGTTCTTCTTGCAAAGCGTGTCTTCCCATCCTTTACTCTCCAGTGAAACTTTTCCTCTCATTCACTCTACTCACCCTGTTTTGCTGGGTAGTGCAGTTCAGCACAATGTACACATTTATAGTATGTATCAATGTGATTGTAAAGCACCATAGAAGATGTGTGCACTATATAAATATAAGAATATAAGAAAATAAATGTGTGGGTACGTCCTACATTTCGTTGGTTAAATAGTAAAGTTGTCATTTCCTATAGTGGTTTCAACGGACCGTTCTAAATTGAATTCTGTTTTCTATCATCCACTCCAGAATTAGACAGCCAAGTACTTTTATATCTATCCAGAATAAACAGATCTGTCTTAAGAGTCTTTCCTTTTTTGTTTTTACAGGTGGGTTGGGTGTGTTTGCATTTTTTCCAATATAACATCGATATGGCTCCATCAAGAAAAAAAACTTCAAAGTCCTAACGTTTCAGGATTAAAATATTTAAACAGATTACCGGCTGTAATATATTTCTTATGGTGCAGATCAACCGCGGTTCGCTTTCTCTGTTACGCATTCCAACAATTAATACCATACCATTCAAAGGAGTCTGACAAATTTGAGGTGCGTGTCATCATATAAAATTGGATCTTATTTTTAAAGACAAATTGCTTTTGCATGAATGAACCCAATGAAATGTTCCCAGTTGTGCAATATTCCTTTGTAAAATTATATCACAATGGGAAAGGAGATTTCTGCCTTTATGTCTCCTTTAAAAATAAAGTTACATCATGTTAAAAGAAATGTTCACCCTAAAACAAAAAAACTGGTCAAATGTCATTTACTCTTAAAATAAACTTTTTATATGTTGTAGGGCACGGGCACCCTATCCCACCCCCAACTTCCAGGTTTGATTGTAAAAAAAAACAATCAGAACTGTACTTCCTTCCCCTGGTGCTCAGATCTCAGCCCTCTGCTTGCCAGAACTGCAAGCAGGGGGCCGGACAGGCAGCCTTGTCTGTGATTGGCTGAGAGGCAGCCAATCACAGACACGGCTGCTGTCAATGGAGAGCGCTGTGGGAACGAAGTGTTGTAAGTAACGTAACTTGGCGGTTGGGGATGGGCAGGGGGCATCTACAATAAGCCCAAAGATTTTCACGCTAGGTGCAATGGCAGCAAAGGATTGATCCAGATGGCTGGAGGGGGAGGGGGGGCTCCCCTGTGCATGCCATAACCTCAATAAGGGCAAGGAAGCAGCAGTCATTCAGATGACTCACAGACACCTCCTTCTCTTCACTTTTTGGAACTTTGGACAGATATTACAGGAGAACCATTTGAAGCAAAGATGTAAGTTAAGGATTTTTTAACACTACACAGTGGGGCCAGTATTGGGTTAAATTTTAGTTTTGGGGATAGACAATGCCCTTTAAGGATTATTATTGCCTCCATTCTGGCAGAGTAAGCTGGCCCCTCCCTCCATGCATTCAATCAAGGCTGTGACTGCTGACATCGCAACCAATGATTTACTGCTGTTTTACCTGCTGCCTCCTCTGCACACAGGCACTCAAGCATATAAAAAGCTCTTTGGGCAAAGGGAGGCGGCAGATACCTTTGCCAGAAAGGCATACATCTTATCACATTAAATATCTGGTTACAAATGCATGTAATAAACAGGGAAAAATAGCATTTCGGGTTGGAGGCAGGTAACTGACAAGTCACCAGTTTTTTGTTTTAAATCATTATTCATCACTAACCAGATATAGATTTATTTTTGAAAAATCAGTCATTGACAAATAATCTGTTAAAAGGTTTCTCTGGTTCCTTCTAAATCTGATCCTGTTTAGACCGCATGTCATGAGATCAGTTACAAATCGGAAACCTGTCAACGTGTAATTTATCTACCATTAAAAAAAAACCTCCACAGGGATTATAGACCAAGATGTCTAAAGCATTCCCTTCAGTGTACATAGAGTACCCAGTGAGGTGAGTAAAAGGATTAAAATTTACTTCTTATGCTAAAATAATATTAGTAGGAATATATTTTTCAATGTGACCTTTTATCAAACACCTTCTGCGTTTCAGACGGAAAGTCTGTTGCCTGCCTATGAATGTCACCATTCAGTTATAATAAGGGGCACATTCACACGTTCTTAAAAAAAAAGGCAAATATGGAAAAATGTGCCTTGGAACTCAGGAACGTTGGCCTGCCAACTGCTAAGCTACTTAGCTCATGTGCTTCCAATTTTGTAGAGTCTTCTTAAAAAGACCAGATTAACTGTTTTATACAGTAGCTTAGCCAAAAAATATGAAGAACTGGAAAAAAGTGAATGATTATGACGTTTGTCAGTAACAGTCCTTTAAATCTCTGAATGTTTTAAAGAAGAAATTGGCTTGTGTAGGTTAAAGGTATATGACAAGTGCTTTGTTATCTGTTTAAATTCTATGTATATGAGTGGCCCTTTGCTTGTTGGATGCAAGATGTTCACAAGTAGCCCTTTGCTTATTGGATGCAAGATGTATACGAGTGGCCCTTTGCTTGTTGGATGCAAGATGTATACGAGTGGCCCTTTGCTTGTTGGATGCAAGATGTACATAAGTAGCCCTTTGCTTGTTGGGTGCAAGATGTACGTGAGTAGCGCTTTGCCATTTTGTTCAATGGTTGAAGTTTTATTATAAAAGATAAATGATCAGGAAGTTTACTCTTTAAAACCCAGCACTCCGGGTCTATAAATACCGTATGCTGAAAATACAGCATTTTAGGTTTACATAAGGTTGCTAATCACTTGAAGTATTTGGGAAGTATAACTTTCCCAGTTGCCTTCATCACAATTTATTTGTATAGGTCCAGCCACTGACCAGGCAATTCCTGAGTAGACTTTCTAATGAAAAACAAGAAGTCCCCAACAGGCCTTATGGGCCTAAATGGTTTATTTGCAAGACACCAAACTTTTCCTCCTCAAAAAAAAAGAAAAATACTTTCAGGGTTATTCAATAAAAGTTCTTATCATTTAAAATAGTGCTAATTTTGCCCCAACCAATCAGATCTTATTTTACATTTGAAAACGAACATCTGATTGGTTAGGGCAAAATTAGCACCATTTTAAACGATAAGAACTTTTATTGAATCTCCCAGTTTGTTTGGTGAGATCTAATACCCAACAACCCAAACATTGCATAGTTGGTTTGGTGTTTCACAAATAAACCATTTGAGCATCTAAGGTGCATGGAGGACTCCAGTTTGTTTTTCATTATAAAGTGTCTGCTGGTGTTTCCTTTTTTTCTTGGATGAAACCCCAGACAGATTCACAGTCGAAAATAATGCTGGAATGTGACAGACTTTTCCTCACAATCCCATTCTCTATGATTTTGACTGTGAGTCCTCAGCGTTGAACTCATAAATTCAGCAAAGAGGGCCTGCTCTAGTCCCTACTAGTACCATGATCAGAAGTTTATAAAAAGTTGATTAAGTGTACATAAGTAAAGGTGCATGCGATCAGCTGTTTAAAACTACTTCCAGTCCAGTACTGGTGTTTTAAAGAGCTGATCATGAACCTCTTTACTTATCTATGAGTGATCAGCTGTTTAAAACTTTTGATTGTATCACCAGTTGGGAGATTGGGGAGAAGAGAGGTTGGGGTGTCAGGGGCCTGGCTCAAAAGTTTAAGGTTTTACTTAAAATCTCCTTTTATTCTAATCTGAATTATTTACGAAAAATACACCAATGAATGTTTACATTGCAGTTGAATTAATTATTGAGATAAAATATCAAAAAGATATTAATATTTTGAGACACACAGAAATTTATATCCAATACTAACCAATAAGTGATGGCCAAAATAGCTTTTGTGAAAATAACCATAACCTACACATTCCCTTGCTTGTGATTGTGGTGACACAGAAAGAAAATATCTAATCTTGTTGCTAATAAAGTGAATAACATTTGCTTACTGGGTACCACAACCGTACACAAAGGACCAGTCATGCCGGACTATGGAAACTCTACGTGGAATATTTAATAGCCTCCGTGAAGTTTTAACATCCTGACAAGAATTTTTTTTTATTATGTTGCCAAGATTTTACTTTCTTCTCCCTTGTTTAATATTTATAAAACAAAATAAATCATATTATTTACTAATTTATAGGCCAGAAAAAATGGTGAATTATTAGTGCAATTTCCCCTTAAAAAAAAGTTCTTAAAACATTGAGGTTTATTTACATACTTTGGGCCATATTTAAAAACTCGCGGCACCGCAAACTTGCGATATCGCAGGTTATCGTAAAAGTATGATCTCGGTACCATGTGGTACTGAAATACCACAGTAGTATTGTATGGGGGATCGTAAGTTTAAAACATTTACGACTGCTATCGTCCATTTACGGCTGCTATCATAGATTTACGGCAGCGATCTTAAATTTATGATTCGTGCAATGCAGATTAAAAGTGCGGTATCGCAACATAACGATACCGCACTTTATAAATATGGCCCTTTGCCCAGTATGTAACCTTGCATGCTGCATCAAGCCCCCTCATTTTAGGTCTTATTAGCAATAAGTCCATAGTGCATTTACAATCAAGTCCCCCAACCAACAACCTGAGTAATTAAACCAAATAGCACTTACCATTTACAAAGAAGCACAAGCTATTTCCAAAAAGCTTTAGAAATGGCCTGGCCAGTGCTAAATAGGGGGAAACACACACTAGATAGTATATCGGGTACCATGGGGTTTAGACTAATTCAGCTTGATAGCGACCAATATATAGAATCATCGCCTCCTAAACATACTGAGACACACCAGGACAATTTTTGCATAGGAGAAAAAAATGGACCTCGCTATACGTGTACTGTATGTTTATTGTTTTAAGAAATACAACAATTTTCCGAATGAGCACTCGGCCAACCCGAACGTTCGGCAGGCGCGCGTGCTCGTACGGAAAAGCAAAGTACACACAGTACCAATAAAGCCCGATACTTTCGGATCCGATGGTATCGGGGCCTTATCGGTACTGTGTGTACCAAGCTTTAAGAAGCACAAACAGATCAGTCCCAGCAGAAGCACATCACCACACACTTCTATCTACTTTCAATTTCTCTCCTCCTCGCCATAGAGAGCAGGGATGTTTTGCCTCATTATTCACTGATACCCCCTGCAGGCTGGAGGTGGTTTATAAGGAGCATTGGTGTATATGTCCATTACAAAACTCATTGGTATGCGATTGTTTATGCCCCTGAGGAGGTTTGTGTAAGTTGAACCATGGGAGCTCGAGCTGCATGTGTCTGTTGTTGGATTTTGCATGAAAAGTTTGATGAACTGGATGAACTTCTGTCATGTTTTCAACCAAATATAACCAGATACCTAGGGTACATCTAGCATTTATATAGACACGCTGTATCCTTTGCCTTTTTGGTAATGGAAATTCTTTGACAAACGCCAACACCATTAGAACAAAAATTCCCTCTAATTTTGAAGTGATTAAATGAACAGGAATTAGCTCTTTGTGTTCTTATAACAGTATGTATTCCATAATACAAGACTGGAAAAGGAAGACATTGACTGTTTTCCAAATGTACCATAGCATTAGCACCTCTAGTATACTTAATTGTACCTGCCTATTAATAATTTTTCCATTTACCTCAGTTATACCATAACTCACTTTTATTCTACAAATGACAAAATGTCAGGAAGATGTGTAACTATACATTTCTCATTCAGAATCTTTTGATTTTAAAGGGTATGTAAACTTTGCCCCATCTTAAAATAGAAAAAAAATACCGTCAGTAGCACTTGTTTTGCTCAGGCTAAATATTGCCCTTCTCACTCTTAACCAACACCCTCTTTTTTTTATTTTTTAAACATGTTTTATTTTTGGCACGGATATATAGATACATATTACATTTATTACACAGTGGTTGTATACATTTTGAATTCAAAGTTTACAGTATTCACATTATATCCGTTGTTTGTTATAATTACATTTAATAAACATATAATAACCTGGGAGAGGGGATGGGGAAGGGAGGTGATGGGTTCACATTGTGATTTCAACCGGGTTACATATAGCTGATCTCTAGTTTACCTTATACCAGTTTGCTGTTTGACTTCTATGTTTGTTTCATGGGATGTATTAAATCTCTATTCTTCCAAATATCTTACTGGTTATTAGTTTGTTATATTGATTCCCATATATTCATACCAAGGCATCCATATTTTGATGAATTTGCTTAGGTTACCTCTTTCATATCAGTATGATTAGGGGAAGATCCACTTTGATCATTGCTTTCTACGACCTACAGCTAGGTGCCTGCTGGGACATCCAGGTGAGAACTATAGTGCGTCTAGCCTAAAAGAGGGTCCCGACTAGTACCAATGCCCTCTTTATAAGGCACAACTCTCTGTGAGGGCAAGCATGCTCAGTAATCATCATAAAGCAGTACTAGGAGAGGAAACTTCCCACAAAGAATTTTTCACATACCAACTGTTACCTGTAAATGCACACAACAGAAGAGTTTATGATAATAGGCACTTGATAGAGCTCAAATGTAACGGCAGGATTATTAGATACTTAAAGGAATAGTTCACTTGAAACTTGTATTAATTGAAGACCAGGGGGAGCTATGCCTTACCTTCTTTTCTTCAATCAATATCTCAGGGATGACGATAAGTGAAACTTACCTTTCGCGAGATCCACGGCATCAGCACTAAAATTCCTAACCGCTTTCTGGTTCTAATTCTAGACACAAGAAGCGGTCAGGACCTGTCATTTCTGCTGCGGTGATTTGCGCAAAATATGCGTTTTTTTCAATCTTCGTCCCTGGCTCCTGAGTTATTGATTAAAGAATGGAAGGTAAGACATAGCTACTTAACCTCCCAGTCATCAATCAAAACATTTAAGGAATAGTTCACTTTTCCTTTAAAAAAACAAACAAAAAAACTGGTTGAGTTTCTGCAAACAAGGAATGTTGCAAGTTACTGGTATTGATACATAAAGATGGAGTTGATGCAGGGAAATTTCCGATTGCCACTTGGAGTCAGGAAGAAATATATTTCGCTTTCATACTTGCTTTTTTTTGGCCTTCCTCTGGATCAACTGTTAGGCAGGAAATGTCCCAGTAGAGACTATACGGTACTTTTATCGTATGTTTTTATGTTGTATGTTTTTTTTACATTTTAATTTAGTTAAAGCTTCCGTGGAGAGAATTATCACCAAAGACAAACACAGAAGTATTTGGCTAGTGAAGTGAGCAGTGTTTCTACAGCTGATGGATTACCTGCTGTGGGAAAGCAATGAAGGACCCAAAACCAAAAAATTGTTTGTATGGGCCGAGTTGGGGAAATTTTACAGCCCTGGAGCCAATCCAGAAAAAACGATTCATTGTTACAAACAAGAACAACCACACATCAGTGCGTGACACCAGGAGGGATAAACACCAGAGCCAGGGCTGCTATAGATACACAGAATAAAGCAAAATAGAGAACCAGGCTCAGTTTAGGTGTTCAAGAGATATAAGGGGCAATGTACGGAGACCCCTTTATGTTGATGTACCAAGGATGAATGAGCTTTAAAACTGTAATTACGGTGGTTGCAACCAATGTACCGAGCTTAATAGCTGCTAGCTTTAATGCTAGCTATTTGCAAATTACCACCAATAGCTGACGTTAATGATGCATAATGGGTTAACCCATTCGCAATGTATGGAAAGTCCAAACCGGCTCGGTAGCAAAAGGGTGCACTGGAAACTTTACTTTGGAAATTTAAAGGATGCCAATATGGCTATATGGTGTTTTTCTTTGGTTTAGTATTTTGTATAGAGATTACGGTTGGTTCCAAATAGTGCAAATGATACATCATGTGGCATATTGTGCAGTTTATTTAATTGAAACCTCTAAATGTTCATGGGGATTTTTTTGCAAAATTGGGATAGCGTGCTTTTACCACGCTTATAAAACACCACTTGGCATGAGTTCTGTACAACCACATTGTTATTTTTATGACCACATTGTAAATTATAAACCATGCCACAAAATACCAATTCTCCTGGCTGGGCTGTATTGTCCATTGATTGAAAGATCAGTATTTTATTAACACCTGATGATGGGAGGCAGAGATGCCTGAACCGTTATTTACATTCAGTGTTTCACAATAAATGGGATTATCCCAACAGAAAGCAGTGTGTGCTGCCTATTGGTCCCTTTATATATTTTACAAAAACGCCGTTATTTTTATGGCATGAAATATGGTCAGTAAATATGCCCCATAATGGTAATTCATATTAGAATTCTGTGGCCAATAATCCCAAGATTCGGTGTCCTGAAGCACACGTTTCATTGTGAGAAAGATGATTTTAAAAGAATTCAAAGCAAATACTTCCTAGATTTCAATGCAATGAGCAGATGGTGTCTTGCTACCAGTCCTTACTTGATCTTTCTTCTTTGTAACAGACCAAACAAGTTTCATCTGTGTAGGATTCCCCCAAGACTTTGTGATGGCAGACAGCATGAAATCCTGTCTTCCTGCTCAATACAATACGCATTAATATAAAAAAACTACAAGGTGCAAGAACAATGGAGACGGACAATATTTTGACAGCCATTTCCTAATATTTGAAAGTAAAGGGAGATCAAGGCAAAAAAAAAATAGTCGATCACTATTGCCAAATCAGAATAAATTGGTATACTTTATTAAAATTAAATCATGCATATTAGGCAACAGAACTATTAATGCGGGCTCCCACATACCATATATTAGCAATCCCCGACCCACACAGACAGTCTGATTGGCAATAGCCATGCAGCCTGTCCTATAATATGGGGAGATAAAGAGGAGGGACCAGGAGACCTTCTGCAGCACAAGAGGACAATGCCTGTTACTCCTTAACATGATTTAGAGACTATTATTTAGAACATCCGACTAACGACAAGCTAGTGAAGTGCAATTTAATTAAGCATTAGTTTGAAGTTGTCCCCCTTTAAAGAAACCATTAGGGCGATGCACCAACGGGCACATCGCTCCTGATTTGGAGTTGAAGTTGCGCTAACCGATGTTATATTGGTTAGCGTGACTTTAACTCCTTCCTTGCGTCGGCTGCGTGGCTAACGCAAAAGTTAACAGTGCAGTCGCCGCAAGTGATGTTATATGCCGAAAATGGCATTTTATTGCGGCACTTTCAACGACAGCTAATAGCTGCCGGAAATGCCGGAATAGTACACATCAAGTAGCAATGTTCCAAGCGCCGCTATCGGCGTATAACATCGCTGGGCTGTTTGCAACGGGTTGCCGATAGCGGCGCTCGGTGCATCGCCCTGCATGTTTTTGAAATGCTTATAAACTGCCACTCTGAACAAACACCACTTGAATGCTTATTTTTTAGGTACACTGCATGTTCATTGACTCCAATGGGGGGGGGGTTAGGGGCTGTTATATGCTAGTTGGGACTTGACAGTGTACTTAAACTAGGTACACACAGTACCTTTATCGGCACTGTGTGTGGTCGCTTTCCCAAACAAGCGCGCATACACTGAACATTCCAGTCGGCCAAGAGCTTGTTCAGGAAAGACCGAAAATTTCCCTTGGCTGCAAGGATCTTGCAGATCCCGTCTGTCATTTTTCAAATATCTGTCCTGTGTGAACCCAGCTTCATGAATGAGATTTCCCTATAAAGGTTTTATTAGGAAATAAAGTCTGAGAAAGATGCTGTGCCAACAGATTATTCATTCTGAACTGAGAGATCCAGCCGGATTTCTAGTGAAACATCTTAAGTCCAGTTGATCTAACTGAACACAACAGACATATTATGACCTGGATTAATGAGAACCTCCACAAACACAATAGGGGGACATTTTATCAGCGCTCATGGGCATACTGTAACTACCGGGGGAGCAACCGCAGGGGGCCTGGGAGCCAAAGGGGCCCTATCTTACTTTCCTGTTTATCCTTTACAACAAGTTTATGGTAAACGTGTCAATCCTGCTTTTTGCTGATTTTACATTAGACGGTTTCCAGGCCGTCATTACTTACAGAGCTGAGAATTCTAGCAATACTCTTTGGTGTCGGAAATGCCCCTTTAACTTGCTAAGCATGTATCCTTTATTCATCCTAGTTTAATCAATTGGGTATTAAGGTTTCCACGGAACAATGTTAACATTCATTTTTCCCAAGTAATTAATTGTAATTAATTAACATTTTCTAGCCACATTCCACAAACACATTTTTGACTGGGTTCCACATTCATGACATCGCCGTGTGGACCACAAGTGCAAAAGGAAAAAAGGACACAATGGTACATTCTTCCCTGTGCTCTCTGTCCTTCAGTGAGTGGGAAACAACCGTATATGAATTGTTAGCACAGACAGACAGGAAATACATTCTCATTAAATGTTATATGGGGATCGCTGGAGTTCCATTTTCAGTAGCTAATTGTACTTTTAGGAAAGAAACACCATTGTCCACATAACTAGATTTATTTATGTCTGAATCATAAGGAGGCTCTTCAGTCTTCTTATTTTTATAATGTATCAAAATGGGGCTTTATCAATATGGACTTAAGTGCTAAGTGGGGTGCCACAGTTTTTTTTTAAATTAATTTTATTTAATTATACTATTTATTAATGATTTGGAAGTGGGTATTGTCAGCAAGTTTCTGTGTTTGCTGACGACACAAAACTTTGTCAACCAATTAAAGCTACAGAGGATGTGCAATCGTTGCAGAGGGATCTAGATAGATTGTCACATTGGGCTGCTAAGTGGCAGATGAAATTCAATGTTGATAAATGTAAGGTGATGTATTTTGGACTTAAAAATCCTTGTGATGCTTATACTATAAAAGGCTCTGTGTTAAGTGAATCCCTGTTTTGGTGGATAACAAACTTAAAGCAAGCAGCAAGCAGTGCCAGGCGGCAACAGCTACAGGCAGCAAGGTATTTTCTTGTATAAAGGGAGGTATGGATTCAAGGGAGAAAAATGTTATTCTCCCTCTTTACAAAGCATTGGTAAGGCCTCATTTGGAATATGCAGTGCAATTTTGGAATCCTGTGTACAACAAGGAGATCTTGGAAATGGAAAGGGTTCAGGGAAGGGCGACTAAATTAATAAAGGACATCCTTTAAGGTTGGAAGAAAAGAAGTTTCATCTTCAGGTTAGGAGAGGTTTCTTTACAGTGAGAACGGTGAAACTGTGGAACTGTCTTCCAGCAGATGTGGTAATGGCAAGTTCATTGAATAACTTTAAAAAAGGCCTGGATAAGTTTCTAAAACTAAAGAATATTGAGAATTACTGGTATTAATGCATATAGATCTGGTTGATCCAGGGATACTTTCCGATTGCCGTTTGGAGTCAGGAAGGAATTTTTTCCCCCTTTTTAGCTGGGGTTTTTTGCCTTCCTCTGGATCAACTGTTAGGTAGGGTTAAAAAAAAAAAGTGAATAGGTTGGACTTGATGGACGTATGTCTTTATTCAACCTTAATTACTATGTTACTATGTAAAGGGAATAGGGGAGCTTGAATATGAAGACAGATTGGATAAGTTACAATTATGTACAATGGAGAAAAGGCGCTTGCGTGGGGATATGATTACTGTGCATAAATACATTAACTGTCCATACAATAAACTATCTGGGGTATTGTTCACCAATAGAACATGTCAGAGGACACACAGAACCCGCTTAAGACTGGAAGAAAATAAGTTTAGTCTTCAAGTTCGAAAGGTTTTTTTTCCACTGTGAGAACGGTAAAACAATGGAACTGTCTTCCATTGGATGTGGTAATGGCAAGTTAAATGTATAGTTTAAAAAAAAAGCTGGGTCAGTTTCTAAAACTAAACAATGTTGCATTTTACTGGTATTGATACAAAAGTGGAGTTAGTCCAGGGATTTTGGAGTCAGGAAGGATTTTTTCCCCCCTTCATAATTCTGGTGGGTGGTTTTTTTGCCTTCCTCTGGATCAACGGTTAAGCAGGAAATGTGAGTATTGATGAGCAAGTTAGTCTGGATGGATTTAGGTAGGAACTGAAGGACTACATGACAACATAAATTGCCAAACTGTGCTTTTTATTGTGCTGCACACA